>JBBYHO010507077.1:1463-19449 GCA_038382025.1 Adansonia gregorii | reverse complement strand
TTTTTAAAATTAGTTATCCAATTTGAATTTTAAAATTGTGATTTAAAATTTAAAATTTAAATATAAATTCTAATATTATCGAGATTTTTAGAATCTAAATTTAAAATTTAAATTCTAAATTTCAAAAGATTTTATCCTTTTAAATTAGATCAAATTATTTTGACACCTATAAATAGGTGAAAAACTGGAAAAGAAAAAATATATCAAAAATTATTTTGTTTTTCTCTACTCCTTTTTGTTCCTAAAGTCATTTGAGAAAGAATTTCGACACCTTTAGTTTGTAATGTTGAGCTTATAAGTGCTAGCAGTGTCAACGAGATCGAAGAGACCTAAGAAACGTGTTACGAATTTTGTCAAGCATGTTAGTGATAGGCAATAGTTTTTTTAAGATTTGAGGTTTAATCTTGATTTGATCGTGTGATATTTGACTTCTCGATGGCTAGTGAGTCTTGGCACTATGGTTTCAGTAACACGTACTTTTGTTTTTGTAATTCTACTGATAAATTATTTAATTAGTTATTAATTTTGCTCAAATATCAATTTAATCATTTGTTCATTTTATAGTAGTTCAAAAATAACATTAATTAGAAACCGAAGAGCCTTTTTAAAGTAGCTAGAGGTAAAAGAAAATGCAAGGCATGGATAAAACATTTAGGAAGATTTCCCTTATTGATCTTAATTATAGCAGCTCCTTAACCGATTTCGACTATAATCCCAGAACAGCAGCAACATGCGATTAAGTCATTGTCTTGACATATCTGCCAACTTTGGCCTACGTTTGTTTCCATAATTTAGTAGCAGCCATGCAAAATAAAAAGATAATTTTGGGCAACTCAAAATATGTTTTAATAATATAAACCTTTTGTTAAAGATCGTGTAACTTAAAAATAAGAGTTTCAAACTAAAATGATTTCTCCTAGGGTAAGCTCCATTGGCATTGTATTTGTACAGGGTGTGTTCTAATTAGTTCTCGTATCCCTTTCAGGATTTAGGGTTAATGATTAGAATCCTGAAACTGAAAAACAACTAAGAAAGAAACAAGAAAAAAAAAAGTTAATTAATTTTTTTTTCAACATCAAGGGAAGTTAGGAGCCTGTCTTCTCACTATAATATCAAATCGGTGTCCCCTACGACCGATATCAGAATTTAGCTAATTAAGATTGCTTAATTTCCGTGTGAACTTCCACAAATTTTCAAGATATTACATTCTTAAACCTTTTTTCTTTAATAACGTTTCACCCCCTTAATTTTGAACATAACATTAGCTGGAATTGAGACCTTTTTTCTCCTTTTCCGTTTCATGTCGGGTATTTCTCGTTACCCCGCCAATTTTCAGAGTCGACAGGAATGACAGATCCCCTTCCTAGTCGTTAATCATGTTAAATCAATTTTTTTTTTTTCAGAATAATGTCACTTCGTCAGTTTACATGCTAATGCCTAGCCTGCGCTAAAATACAAAAAACCATGATGCTACTGTGATACTTAAACTAGGACTAAAGCTCCAACTTGCCAATAAGTAGTGATTTAATTAGCTTATAGCTACTGTCAGATTTTGGGATGTCTGGAGAAGAGTTTTCAGTGCCAACTCTCGGTCTCTTGCACCGAAACAAGCCCGATAAGCGGGATCTTTTAAGTGGTTGTTACGGTAATCCATAAATTCAAACTTTAATCTTAATTCAATTTATTCATATAATAACGTAATTGATAATTAAAATTTGTTTACACTAAAAAATATGGGGTCTCCCTTGAAAACTAACCGCCAGTTCTCATTTTGTAATTGATCAATGACTGGAATAAATGACAAATGTTGTTATAATCGAACATTGACTTCTCAAAATAATAATAATAATAATAATAATAAAAATACAATGAGTTGTTCATGTACCTGAAAATATTGATATCATATGTCTTTATAATCCAATATATTTGACAACATGATTGATTTGTATCACTTATTTGCCTATGCATAAGACCCCAATCTAGGTTTATTAACGAAAAAAGATGAATATTTCCTTTTTTTTTTTTCTCTGTATATACGCTGGTTATATAACAAAAATAATTCATGAATCACCATATCAAAAAAAAAAAAAAAATTCCTTGACCCAAAATCTTATTCGATTAGATAATTATCTTATGACTTACTCTTTCCCCAACAAACATATAATATACATATTCTACTAATAAATATAAATATTGTATATATATATAACCACTGCCACATGTTAAATATTTATATATAGGTAAAATTGAAAGATAAAGATAACTATATGTAAGGTATGACAAATAAAGACGGTTAGTAACTAAAGTATAAAGTGGTTGGACCATCATTTTTTTCAACCAAAAAATAATGATTAGAAGCAGGGAATATAGAGCATAATTAAAATGATTAGAGTTGTGACCTTTAAAAGTTTCTTAACTAATTACCCAATAACGTGCCATTGTTTGATGCATTTGATTATGAACGAGTATATATCCAACGGTTAATTTATCCGAAGAAATATACATTTTTTTCATTAACATATATATATATATATAATATATATATAAAAGTATCTTCTTTGAATAAGCAAAAATAATATTTGTTTTTCACTATATTTTAAATCATCATCATAAATATAGTTTTACTATTAATAAGATCTATCTAATTTATAGGCAGCAATAAGTTTAATTTTATTAAAACACTTTTGTTAATTGAATTAATTTAATCATAAATAAAAAATAATTAAAAGTTTATATGAAATTACTTTATCTTAAAATTTTTAATTTTTCATTTACATTAAAAAGTAGATTAATTTATTTGATATAATAAAAATAAACAAAATTTACATTAAATTATACAAAATAAACAATTTTAAAGTAATCTGTATATGAAATAAACTTTACATGTTAATATATATTTTAGTTAATGTACTTTTAGTTATTTTTAAACTTTACAATTATACAAATATTCACATACGAAAGCATGTGATAACAAATATCAGTACACACAAGCATGCATATTGACAATGCTGTATTACAAATAGTACATGTAAATGGGAGCATATTAGCTATAATTACTGTATTGCAATAAATCAATTACAATCTTGAATTGTATATGGTCAACAAAAATATTAAATAAAATTCATAGTTGAAAGTAGTAGACCCCTATATAGTTTCTTCTAAATAATTATTTTGTGATCATAGTTTTTAGAATATATATATATATATATATATTTTCTTAAATGAAAAAAATTGGTGTAAAGTAAAATGAGTTATGTGCACATTTATAAATATATTTTATGTGCAGGTTACATTTCTCAAACATTATTCAGTACCAAAAGGGAAGTAATTTGGTTTGTTATTGTGTTCGGTTAAAAAGATGATTCAACTTATAATATCTAAAAAGTGTTGAAACGTAAATGCCAATATTCATCATATGTATTGACCATTAAAAAGTACAATTCACATCATAGATGAAAAAGTCTTAAAAAATCTCAAAGAGAAAGAGATATTGAGTTATTGACATTACTATTTAATAAAATAAAAATTGCTAGCTAGAGACAGGCATCAGCCTTTCACATTTATACATGCTATGCTATATAACTTGAAGTTAAAAAGAATATAAATATAAATATATATATGTATTTATATATAAAGACAGAAACAAAAGGTGAAAGTGCAGACAAAATAATCATGAAGGGGAAGTGAATGCAACTGATCCTGCAGCCATGACATAATACGAAAATTTTAAGTAATAATCGTAATGTGATTTTATTATCTTATAATTTCACTCGTTTTTTATCGTTTACATTACTATAGACAGATAACATGCCCACCACTATTATCTCCTCCCTTTCAAACTTTAATGCCTACTCCGTCATCCATCTTTCTTGTTGGGGGAGTGGTTGTAGTAGGAGGCCAAGGGGGGGGGGTGGAAGAGATGAGATGAAGAATGGTGAAATTTAGTTTAAGAGGTGCTTTTCTGAGGAGATTTAAGGTCGAAGGTCACAGTTTTGATGGAGGCATGCCCCCTGCACTCTAGTTGCCCACAACGTCCATCTGGGTCCTACTCCTCTCCTTTTGATACCCACAATTTGTGCCCCGCCTTCAACATATTTTTCCCAATACAGTGTCGTTTCTCTATCCATCTAGGTAGGCTGGCTCTTCTCGAGGCATAGTAAAACTAAACCCCACTTCCTCACAAAGCCCTTTAGGCCTTTCCCCAGCAACAGTGCCCATCATAAACACAGTTTTTTTCATTGTATCTTTTAGTTCGTTTATGTCCTCCAACACATATATATATAGACTTCTTTGCAAACTCAATTTGGTACATCAGCTTTATCATCAGTTATTTCTTTCATCCTCCCTTTCTATTTTCTTTTTGGTCTCTTTCTGATATCTGATTTCAAAATTCAATCTTCCCCTTACTCTTGATTTGATTTTTTTAATGCCCGAAAACATGAGCATATCTGTAAATGGACAATCTCAAGTCCCTCCCGGATTCCGATTTCATCCCACCGAAGAGGAGCTCTTGCAATACTATCTCAGGAAGAAAGTTTCATATGAGAAGATCGATTTGGATGTAATTCGAGATGTTGATCTTAACAAGCTTGAGCCCTGGGATATTCAAGGTATCTATATGTATGGTGCTATAAGCATATGTTCCACTGCTATTTACTTGTTTATGAATTTAATTTCTATATGTCCTACGGGGCTCTTACAGAGAGGTGCAAAATTGGAACCACACCTCAGAATGATTGGTACTTTTTTAGCCACAAAGACAAGAAATACCCTACTGGGACTCGCACCAACCGTGCAACGGCTGCTGGGTTTTGGAAAGCCACCGGCCGTGACAAGGTCATATATAGCAACTGCCGGCGGATCGGGATGAGGAAGACTTTGGTGTTTTACAAAGGGCGAGCCCCTCATGGCCAAAAATCTGATTGGATCATGCACGAATACAGACTAGACGATAACATCGTTGAAACTAATGTAAGTCTTTATGGTCAAATCTTCTTCTCTCTAAATCATTACTAGTATTTTTCAATGACCAGATGTAACATCTTTTATACTAAGAAAAAGTTCGTCAAAATTCTAACAGGACAAGACAAAAGGAAAAACAATGTTAGGTTCCTTTAAAAAAATATATGCCCATAGGCCATAGTCATGTAGCTTTCATGCTATTTTTTGGTCATTAAGAAATAGTAGTAATGCGTTTTCCTTTTGAATCAAGATCTCAAATGCTATGGGGGAGGGGAACCAAGAAGAGGGATGGGTGGTATGTCGTATCTTCAAGAAGAAAAATCACCACAAAACCCTAGACAGCCCTATTAGCTCATCCTTCACTAAAGAAACCAGGAACGATATGTTCAGCGCATGCAATGATGGAGCCTTGGAGCATATGCTTGAATATATGGGAAGGAGTTGCAAGGAAGATAGTGAAGCAAACAACAGTACGAGATTCCTCAGGCCCATGGAGACTGCCAGTGCCATCAGCAATGGCTATCCGGACTCATTCATGAAACTCCCTAGCCTAGACAGCCCAAACTCGAAAAGCAGCCAAAACTGTTACCAACCCATGATGATGGAAAATGCAGGTTCAATCATCAACCAGGTCAGTGGTGATCTCAACTCAGTTTATCACAATGACTCAGGGCTTTCCAACTGGGCAACACTTGATCGGCTTGTAGCCTCTCATCTCAACGGTCAAACCGAGACATCTAGGCAATTGGCCTGCTTCAACGACAACCCCATGACCTACTACAACACCAATACTGATCATCAAGATCTCCAATTGCCAGCCCTTCGATCATCATCAATTGTATCCTCCAACAGGTCTTACCATGGAACTCAAGATTATAGCAGCGAAATAGACATATGGAGTTTCACAAGATCATCCTCATCATCTTTGTCATCATCCGATCCACTGTGCCACGTGGTGAATGCTAGTGTATAACCGAATAGTCCAATCTATAATCATACCTAGTTCCGAAAGTCAGAAGGTTATTATTACATCAGTTATGTTGATGAATATATATTAAATAAAAGTGAAATATAATCTTAGATGGGGTGGCATTGTCAACCATTATGTTCAATTAATCAAGATGTCTACCATTTTCATTAATTTGCCCTCTAGAAATCTAGCAAACTCTAGGTGATTTGATAATATCTCTTTTTCCAACGGCAATAATAATAATTCTCATCACTTTTTTTTTCTCTCATCTAGATACAATGATCAAGGTGGTCATGTTCCTAATTAATTATCACCTGAACCACATGGTTTGTCGGATTGTTTAAGGTGTTTTGGGCAATGCTTCGACTAGTGGTCCATTCATTTTCTCAGATGGTCCGGTGTACAGCCTGCTAGTTTTCTCTAACATTCAAAAGAAAAGGAGAGACAAAGGGATTTTTTTTTTCACAAGGAATTCGATAATGAATTTCTGTTATTTATTTATAACTGATACATTATTAATCTATAGCTCGAAGATAATACATAGTTAGCTACTTCTTTAATTAACTTGGACATAACTTTCTTAGAGAAGGAGTGACTACCCAAAAAAAAACGTATAGTAAGATTTTATCATACTATAGATACAAAAGCATTATTTTATTAATACTAAACTAATTAATATCTTTAGTTGGCGCAATGCCGTCAAGTCGTCAGCCTTGACCAGTGTATTTGAGTATATGATTACTTGGTAGGTTAAACTCCTTTTGTTAGAGATGGATCAATCAAGTTTGTTGAGAGAAGGAAGGGAGAATGTTCTGATGAATAATGATCTTGTTGAAAATTAAAAAAAAAAAAGATTATTCCTCATTCCTTGACCACCATTTGTTCCTGTAGAAAAGGGGCCATTCATGATTAATTGCTTAAACGGAGGGGGTCCTTTTTTTGTATTGATCCAATGAATCAATTTTTATCTTTCAAAATGGTTGCGTGTTTAAAATCGAATGAAATCCAGCGGGATTCTAGGCCATGCCACGAACCAAGGAATACGAAAAATAAAAGCTTAACAACGTACTCTCTCTCTTTCTTTCTTCATATATGCGACCCGACAACGTCCAATTTGTCGTACAAAGTCTCAAAAAAGCCTCATCACTTTTTTTCTTTTTCATTTTCAGAATGAAGTTTCTGTTTGATTTAAGTCTTTTTTTTAATATATATATATATATATTTCTTTCTTTGATGCGATATAAAAAGCCTAAACGAATGTGTTCAGTACTGTCTTTGAATATAAATCCCCCCCATATTCCCTCTCAAACATCTTTAAGAACATCAAGATATCAGACATTTGAGAGGAACATGGAAAAGACAGAATTCCTTAATCATGGATTAAGCCTCGGGCTTCTCCAAATTGTTTTCCCCCCATGCTTATATCTCGACATTTTTTCAAACAAAACAACTTTTGCATTATAAAAAGATGTTGCACTTTTCTGCACGATATAGTATCGTCTCTAACCATCTCAGGCTTTTTATATTTAAATAATTTAATGTTACTGTATTTGTTAGCTAAATGGTGAAACTATTTACTAAATTATGGTGATACAAGATAGAATAATTATTGTTGACGAGATTTTGACTTAGTGATAAGGAGGAGATAATATCGAATTTGCTCCATCAGTTATGAACTGATCTGTTAAAAAACAAAATATTATTTATCTGCTATTTATTTCACTCCTTTCTATATCGTTAGGACAAAATGGACATAATCATCATCCTTAGTTTATTAGTTTCGGTGCATTAGGGCAAAACTATAAGACAAAGGGCATGCGTTATATATTAGTAACAAGCAGTAAATTAATCAAATCCTAATTATTTAGAAAATTTCATTGTGTGCTTATAATTAACGAGTCTTGATCGCAAAAATTACATATAAAAGACTAGGAATTGTCTAAGCATAATTGGACTTGATGCTTCAATAGTTTCTTAAATTTAAGTGTTAAAATGTTAAGCTGTCATTCATAGAAACCTGCCTACATCGAGTAACAAGCTTTCTCAAATTTTGTACATATTGAAATGACGAGTGTTATGTCCATAAATTACACTAAGAGTATTTTAGTAACCCTGCTATCTATATACTTTGTATATAAAAGTAATAGCCTTCATAGAAGTAAAAATTGTATTATCTCTTTACACTCTTAACTTTTTTCATTTATTTTGTCTTTCAATCTACTGGATAAAAAATGACTTAAGCGTTGAGAACACCTTGAAGCACTAAATTCGGCATCCTCTGACCATCTTTGATTTATTGGTCAGTTGCCATGAAGAAAAATGGCAATTTTGGATATCAACATTTACCTTTTGATTAACTGTATTATTGACTTTTAAGTTAAAGAAATTAGGTGTGGGGGCAATTTGCAGATATTGATCATTAGGTCCATAATAAAAGCCGCTAGCACCACTGATTTGGGGATCAATTGCCCAACATAATTTCAATCTAGTAGCCTTATTAAAATCCCGACAAATAGCTGTCCACAAATGCAAGGAAATTGGCTTCAATGAAATACATATACACACACACAGACCAAATATTTCAAGTATAGCCCCCTCTGCTATATCTATAAAGAGCTTAACTTTGGTATATTAACTTGATGGTTAAAGTCTTTAAAGCATGCAATTGCAATGGGAAATCTTTCTTTCTTTGCCTTAATCATCATGCCAAATCCTCGTAATTGTTTCCATCGCCTTTAAACTGTTGTGCAATCTGATATGAGACTGTGCATTTTACATGTAGTATTTAATTATCAGTGGAAAACTAGTTTAAGTCAAACTTCAATCGCACCTTTATGAAATTCTCTTCTGTTTTAACAATTGAATTTTCTGTTCACTGTATGCTACAGTCCAACAGTTAGCCACTGCAATCAATAGAATGCCATTTCCGTGCATAAAAGCAAAAATAGAAATTAATGAAGCCAATATGCCTACATCGATCTCTAACCTGTTGAGTTTAATCAACTGTCCAAGCGACATACTAGACTAGTTAACGTCAATATCAACAAGCTCTTTAATAGATTCTTCTTGCTTTGATTACAAAGTGTTTTCCCTACACGGCAATAATTAAAAAAAAAACATAGATTCCATTGTACAAAATCAAAAGAACATAGAGGGCAAAGCATAGTATAAAGGAGAGTAAGTGATAAAATTTTTAGAGATTCTTTGTCGCCAGCGACTCCTCCAGTATAGTTTTTAGTCTGTTGATGGTGAGAATTTGGGTGCTATATCCTCCCATCAACTTTTTTTTCCCTAGAAAAAAGTTCCACCAAAAGGCTTACGCCAATATGTCGTTCGACTAGTCCTATTCTGCTAGACTGGATTGGTATTGGATATCATTCAAATAATAAATTTTTATTTAAATTTAATTATAAATATCAATAAATTTTTAATATTATTTTAAATAATAAAATAAACTTTTGGATTAGTCCAATCTCAATTTAACTTAGCTTAAAAATTTTTTTAAACTACAACCTAAATATGAACACATCTAATTTGAACATCTTGTTCATAACCCATATTTGTATTGTGTCTATTTTCAATATGAGAATAAAATTTGTGTTCATATTTCCTTCTAATCTTCATGATTTGTTACCAAGTCAACTACTAATTTTTCATCAAATATATATGACTAGAAAAAAAGGGAAATCGAAGCTTTATTACATTAAAAGCAAAACCTATATTTGGTTATGAATTTATGAATCAATTTATATGCAATCACAAGTCATGCAAAAAAAAAAAAAAACGTTAAGCTTTTACGTCAAAAACTACAAATGAAAATGGAGCCTAAAGGAGAAACGGGATTTGCCGACAAGGCCGGCTAGTCGGCAGGTTGTTGGTAAAGGAGATTAGGAAGAGTAGATCGCCGTCGATGATGGGTCATAATTCTTGTTATGATAGGGCATAATCATAGTTGGGACAGCTAATTCACAATTAGAGAGAGTTAATCAATGTTAGGTGGGGTGGGGTCGGACCGTGCGGCAAGGTGTTACATCTTTAGATCAAAATCGAAGCACATTGGATAATTTTAATTTGTGGATGGATTAAAAAGGGTTATTAGCTTTGGAAGACCATCCTCTTTTGAAAAAAACAAGGCCCGAGAATCAAATCTCCAAGGATATATTTGATGTGATGAAAAGGTGAGAGACAGAGAGATTAATGCCTTTCTTTAAATTTCACGACAAATATTTATTTTTATTTTTATTATTTTTTTCTCTAAAAGACTTTGAGACAATTTTATTGTTATGCTCTTTTTCGCTAACTTCCAAGCAGTATGAAAACATGAGGCTTAATTCAACGAGGTGGCATACCATGCCCTATATTCCACTACTGACTGGTGCCGTAGATTCCCCACTGAAATGGAAAATACTTGTTATTACTAATTCTATCTATAGCTATTGATTTGCTCCCCCACGAAAATCTAAGGAGAAAAAAAAAGAAGAAAAATTTCGCTATGGTTTATTTAATTATAATTTTCAGGATTAAATTCTAATCAATAAAACGAATCTTGATCATTCCAACAATGTAATTGATGATGCAGCAATTAACTCATCTTTGCGTTTTCTAAATAAATATAAAAATTCTTTAATTTTACTGCGTCTTTAACTAAGTTCTTAGCATCTCTCTCTCTCTCTCTCTCTCTCTCTTTTTATATATAAGCTTTTTGAAAGTCCTATATTGCTTCTGAAATGTAATTAACTCTACAATTCTACATTTAGATATTTAGATTGATGATAAAATGTTATAACCAAATTAGATGAAACATAAACATATATATATATATTTTAGAATAATCTATACTATTATTGAAAGTATTGGTGAAGAGGTATCACGAGTTAAGCAGACACCAACGCAGTAAGAAAAATATCATAAAAACTAAATCAAATATATGATACAAAATGCAATTAAGGATATTTATGTAATTTACTAGTAAAAAAATATATTTAACATGTGACATCATAATTTTCTTATTTCAAAAAACTATTCAAATTAGATAACTTCGTTATTTATCTTAAAAAACTACCAACATCATATATTATTAATTTTTTTTAATTTCTTATTTTTTATAATTTTTTCACATTTGTGGGTGTGCAATATCTAGTCATGACAAAGCTTAGAATGCTAAAAGTAGTTTATATTAATCTAAATTAAACTTGTTTAATGGTCGGGCTTAAATTTTGACTTTTGTGATTTGAATTGATTTGAATCATTGTTTATTTATTAAAATAATATTTTTATTTAAATTTAATTATAATAATATATAATTATAATTTTTAATATTTTATTATATTTTAAATAATAATTCAAGTCATCCAACTAGATCAAATTCTATCCTCAACTTGAAATTTAAAATTTTTCAAACTACAGCCCGATCAACTCACTAGCAAATCTAATAAAAAGCCGTGCTTAAAAAAATGTACTTATTTTTTCCATGCATCATTCTAACGTATATAAGATATCAATATTCTATTTGGAGGCACATGCGAGTCTATGAGTCTCTGACCCTTAAATCAGTTGCCAATGTACTGAGTTCAACCACTGCTTGTTACGACAAATATTCGGAAGTTGGACGTTTAAAGTACTTTGGTTTTTCCCTCCCCCCTCTCTCTTTCATGCGGTCACATTAAGTTAAGGGAATGCTTACAAATGATCAGCAAACCTGACAAATATTCAACATAGACCCAAATGGCAGCTGGATTCTCAAGACTATGTCTTAATTTTATACCCTTTGAAAAGAATTGTCATCAAGTGATAAAGTCTTTTAAATCTTGGTGCTATGGAACATACCCACTGTTCGTGGACTTCAGTTACGGATCGACAAGGGCTTGCATACCTCTTCTTGATAGGTTGGAATTTGCTTATCCACTTTACTTCAATTGTTTCTTTGAAGTCACGTGATTAATAATATATGTAATTATAATTACTACACAATTAATGAGATCCATCACAAATTTCAAGTGATAATCGGGAATAGAAGACAAAAGACTAAAGCACTCAAGTTTGTACCCTAAGAAGCAGACAGCAGAATAAAACAAAGTAAAATGGAAAATTTTTACTACATTAAAGCATCTTAGGCGTGAGTTATTACGAAGTAGAAATGGACCAAATTAAAAAATGCAAAAGTTAAATCTCTTTACTGCCTGTTGTTACTTCATCCATGGCGGTACTGATTGATCCCCGATTCTTCAAATTGTCTTGCACTTTTTCTTTTTCTGTTAAAAATAGTTCAACCTGGTAACCACCGACCTAACGCAAATTTCTGTCGACAGTCTCTGAAAAATGGAATAGTAATGGTGAGTTAGTGACTGAGTAATATATTATTACACATCAATGAAACATCAAATGCCAAAATTAATTACTAATGCCAACATAATTGAAAATTGTAGGGTATGAGGCCCATTGATATCTTGTTAAAGTATGAGGGTAAGAGCGGAGGAAGGTAGGCGAATATTGCAGGTAAAACTTGTTAATGAACAGATAAAAAGGCTTCAATGTTTGAATTTTGAAATACCCTCTGATGCTTAAGTTCAGGGACATTTAAGGAAGATATGAGGAAATAAAGAGAGAATGTATAAAATATGATAATTTTGAAGTTTTGAATTATATTTTATACCTTTTATATTTTGGAGCTTGCGATGCATATAGACAGCGTCAATAATTTGGCCCGTTAGCTGTGTTAACCGTTTATCCCAAACTAATTTCTGGATCCAGCTTGTCGTGAAGAGGTGTTAATTGTCATCTGTTGGGTCTTTGGTGATGGGTTTCATGGGTATCTTTTATATTAAACCTTAAGCCTCGAAAGATGTTAGATACAATATACCAAGATTGGTTTGCAGTATGACGATTAAGTTGTATATAACCATAAATCTTGTGGTAGTTTCTTCAGTAAATTTTATGTTGAATAGACTTGAATCCTTTCGAATGTTGGAGATGTTAACCTTATCAACCGCTAAGCTAATAATTTCTTTTATATAGTTTCAGCCAATAATTGTATATTTAAGGCGTCCACTTTTTTACTTATCGAGCTTAAGCCCCACTCTGACGAGAAAAAGGCACCAGCGTGCTTATGTGAGATTAGTGAAGAAGGGGCCTTTGTCCACTGATGGCCCCTTTTGGCTTACTTGGGTTTCAACATTCCAAAAACGTTTAACAGACCTTGGACTGTTTGGGTTTCAGCTCCCTTTGAAAACCCAATGATTTTGAGCTTTGCCGAATACTAACAAGTAGTACTGGTTTTTTATTTTGGGCTTCACATCCAAGTTCGAAATTGTCAAGCCAATTCCAAGCCCAAACATCATGTAAATCTAAGAAAACAAACGAAAGCCTTTCCCTCCCATCAAGACTCAATGAGACCATGCAACATTTTTGCCTTCCATGCATAGTGAGGCAGTTCACAGTTTTTGAGCTTCTTTAAATTTCAGCTTAGCTGTATGTAATTGTACGTATCTGGTCTTCTTCCCCATATTTTATTATTTTCTGCTACTTTTTTTTTCTACGGAATCTGCAAGAGTTTGACCAGTCTTATAGTCAATGTTTGGATATTTATAAATTCAAGACCTGACTGAGACTACAAGGTGGCAGTACATCACCAAAAGCTCGCAACTATCGTGATCATGCATGGTCTTCGGACCACCTGATGCCTATTTTATCATCATATCAAGATGTTATCTTCTAATTCAAACGTCCCTTTCGATTTTAAATCAATCAAAGGAAAAAAACAATGGACCGCCGTGCGCCATCATTCACCTGATTTCTCACAGCTTTGCTCCTTACATTAGTCATAGTCATCATCAGCTCCTACCATGTGACACCACGAGAGATGTCCAGTTGTTATTAATTTTTTAAGACCAAAAATAAAAGGGTGAAAAACTACACCAGAAAAAAAGCTTTCTCTTTTTTAAGTAGCGATCAGATTTTAGTGAATAGCTAATATAAAAGAAGCCTTTGCCATTGGTTAACGTGCAAAACTCATCGTGGTTGCCCTTTTGCTTCATGGCTTTTTAACGTTTCTCGATACCCCACCTCTCCCGCAGCACGTCAACTACACTCTGTTTCTCACGTTCCCTTTATTTTACTACCCAAGAGAACCGTCAAAAAAAAATCCATTTTTTTTACTTGTTTTTATAAATTTATTTAACGTGGAAAAGTTGTTGATGTACTACTTTCTGACACCACCACCGTCTACGTCTCCGTGTATTCCCATGCCACCAAAAAAGGTTCACCAAACGTAGATATCTAAGCTGTTGGTTTGGTGTTTCCCTCTCTTGGGGGAAAAAAATATCATTAAATTACCTCTTCCTCTACTGTCTTACTCTGGCAGTTAATAGAGGTGGGCACTGGGGGCAGTGTCAACATTAAAACAAGAATCCATATTCCCATCATCATCTTTTATCTCACAGTTCTTGCTCCTTCTACTTAGCTATTTTAGATGTATTTGCTGTAAATGCACCCTGTTTTAACCATATATTTTTGATGGGGAAGAAAGGAGGGACTTCATGGTTCACTGCTGTGAAAAGGGCTTTTAGATCTCCTACTAAAGAGAGCCACGACAAGAAAAGTAACAGAAGAAAGGAAGAACCTGACCAGCAAGAAGAAGAAGAAGAAGAAGAAGAAAAGGTTTGTAATTGTATTAATTCTTTATTGAATTCTATAGCTGGAAAACATAATAGACAAATTTTAAATGAAGTTCAGTCTTTTTTTAACGGCTCTAAAATAAAATAAAATTCTTTGATCTGGGTTTGATAGAAGAGAGAGAAACGAAGGTGGATCTTTAGGAAACCCACAAGTCAAGAAACGGTGACACAGCAGACACCTGTGAAGGCTACTGCTAATGGTGCAGGTGCAGCAACGGACAGTGCAACGGCAGCAGCTGAGCAAAGGGACGCTATTGCCGTCGCGGTGGCTAAGGCAGCTGCAGCCGAGGCTGCGGTGGCCACAGCGCAGGCGGCTCTACAGGTTGCTCGGTTGACTGAACCTAATTATGCCAGAGAACATCACTGTGCTGCCATTGTTATTCAGACCGCCTTTAGAGGCTACCTGGTAAGAATATTTATTCCCTTCAATACTAGTTGCAGAAAATTTGTACTTAAGTATTATTATTAGGACTTCTTTAACTGTTTCTTGCATCCATGAGAAACATGGAATTACTTGGCGTTGATTTTGTGTATTGATTGCGAAGGCAAGAAGAGCTCTTCGTGCCCTAAAAGGATTAGTGAAGTTGCAAGCTTTAGTAAGAGGTCACAATGTGAGAAAGCAAGCCAAGATGACACTCCGGTGCATGCAAGCTCTGGTTAAAGTGCAGGCTCGGGTTCTTGATCAAAGAAAGAGGCTTTCGCATGATGGAAGCCGAAAATCCGTATATAGAGCTATAAATAGCGTAAATAGCGTATGTGAGTCACGGTATCTTCAAAACGTTTCCGACAGAAGATCACTAGTAAGTTGTTACGGCAGCTAATGAAACTACTTTTTTTTTCTTTCTTTTATAAGCAATGATGGTATCGAAACGGAAGATCTATTTGTTTTGTAAATTAATAGCGAAATGGAAAGAACACAAATGATCATGGTTTGAAAAGCAATAGTCTGTCGGTTAAGCAAGTTTAACACTTTTGTTTCTTTGACTTTTAAGATTCATATTCTTATTGTCTTTCCATGGCGCGTATGTAATTTCAGTCACGAGAAGAAAGTAGCGTTGCAGATGATTGGGATGAACGGCCACACACAGTTGAGGAAGTCAAAGCTATGTTACAACACAGAAAAGAAGCTGCTTTGAGGCGTGAAAAGAACTTATCCGAGGCATTGTCGCAACAGGTTCATCTTTTTGCTCTTATACTTCATATCTCAAAAACCTCCTTGGCTTTATTCCATTGATGACTTTAAGCTAACTAGTCTATCTTTCCCGAATAGATGAGGAGAGCTAGAAGGAGCCCATCAATAGGTGGTCCAGACGAGCTCGAACCGAAATGGCTTGACCGTTGGATGCCTGCTAAGCCTTGGGATAACAGAGGGAGAGCTTCAACAGATCAAAAAGATACTGTTAAAACTGTGGAAATGGACACTTCCATCCCTTACTCATATTTAGCACCCAATTATCGAAGAACAAATTCAAATCAATATCACCAACATCAATCCCAAAACCAAAGGCCTAGTTCACCTATACATAGAGCTCAAAATTCAGCCCTTCACCATTCCCCTATTACGCCCTCTCCATCCAAAAGACGGCCTATTCAAGTTCGGTCTGCAAGCCCTCGCTGTCCTAGAGAAGATAGAAGCTCATTTTCATCTCAAACACCAAGCTTAAGGTCGAATTACTATTACACCGGCAGGGTCAGTACCCATACGAGTATTAGTGGGGGCAATAGTGCTGCTACATTGCCTAATTACATGGCAGCAACTGAGTCTGCGAAGGCTAGGATCAGGTCTCAAAGTGCACCAAGGCAGAGGCCGTCTACACCAGGGAGGGACAGAATCGGCACAGCAAGGAAAAGGCTGTCGTTTCCAGTCCCAGAACCTTACGGTGTTGGGATGGGATACGGAGGTTATGGTCATAATTTGAGGAGTCCAAGCTTTAAGAGCGTAAGCGGATCACATTTTGGAGCGGAACAACAGTCTAACTACTCTTCTTGTTGCACTGAAAGCCTTGGCGGTGAGATCTCCCCATCTTCCATTAGTAATCTTAGAACGTGGTTGAGGTGAACCCTGGTAAAACTTGAACAACAGTTTGGGATCAACTGTGTTAGCTTCTTTGCCTAGTTGTTTGATCAGTTTTATAGAGTGTCGCAGCGAAGTAGCTATTCGTTTAGGTGATTGGGTAATCAAAGTGTGTTCATTGTTGATTTCTTTTTTTTTTTTTTTTTCCTTCACCAATTCTTGTTTGAAATTGAAGTTATAAGTGAAGCAAATGTGATGACCCTTCCTCACTCGGATCCTTATTTCAGGAGATTCGTAACCAAATTGAGTGACTCGTTTCACTCTCTAATACTATAAAATAACTCAGTAATTTTGTTCTTCTGCTAGTATATATAAAGTCTATGATCTTTCCACGTATAATATTCAAGTTTGGTCTGCAGTCTCCACAGCATCTCCCTTTTGAACAGAAAATGCAGATTAAATCAATTGGAAGTTGGTAAAATTTTCAGTTTTGTTTCTTCAGTTTCCCCGCCGCTCTTTTCTTCTTATCTTCTTAGGAGGAAACCATTCTGTGGATAAATTTTAGAATTTTTTGACAGTTGAACTATCCCCAAGGAACCTAATTTGTACACAAAATAGGGTAAAGTAGGGCCAAAAATATATCCACTTGACAACTCTATGCTAATCATAAGAGGGTTTTCGATTTTCTTTTCATCCAAACCGATGGGAAAAATCATAAAAGGGGAAACTTCTAGCTTGCATGCAATGAAAATGAATGGCCCCGCACCATTATTTGATGTCTTTTGAGTTTTCTTTCTCGTCTACATCGCTTTTACAAATAGTAATGGATGTCACTAAAGCAGCAAGTGATGCTTTTGGTGGGCTAGATGACAGCCCTTTTCTGACCTGTTATCACAAAAAAAATTGTAGCCTGATGGCAATAATGAGTGAGCTGAAACAGAGCATGTGCTATGCTTTTATGACATAGCCCATTGTCAGTCCTTTCATCTTTCACAGAAATTAATAATGATCATGGAATTGATTTACTGGGGGGTTTTGGGTTTTGGGAAAAGATATGCCTCTGCCTAACTCTGTGGATGTCTTCAGCACGGTCATTTCATTCCACCTTGAAAGATAAAATGAATGCTAGGCAAAGATTCAGAGAAACACTCACTGAAATTTGAGAATTTTTATGATGACGATTTCGTAATTATTCTGTTTTCTTGGTTCTGATTTATGATGACATTCGAACTTGGAGATCTAGTTTTCTCAGTCCACAAAAAAAAAAAAAAAGTTCAGCGAACATAATCAAAACCCAAACTTCCTCGGGGTTTTAACTGGTCATAGACATAAGTAAAAATATTCATAAATTAAATTAAGTTAAATTTA
>JBBYHO010507027.1:0-21180 GCA_038382025.1 Adansonia gregorii | reverse complement strand
ACTCTAAATTCAGCTCAAACTTCTTAGTGCTCAACTGGAGTGGGCTTCATCAACATCGCTTTAATAGATTCTCCATTTAACTTTGTACCAAAAAGAGGAATTACGCATTGAACTTCATCATTGATTCTCTCCCCCCACAGAAATATTTATTTTATATGTTTGCATAAAAATTTAAAACTTGGGTTATTTGCCTCAATCACCGAGAAGAATCCAGTGAAGTTTTGACACGATATTCATTATATTCATGGTGAAATCACATCGAGTACGTAGGGGCAGATATTGACACCACAATAGCTTTTGCTTTAGATTCTGACTCCTACAAGATAAGGCATTCTGATCATGTTTGGGCCAGATGGGTGTGATTCTATCGATTGGATCCACCAACCTAAGTGATTTTCTGATCACTTCTCCACTGTTCCTCGAAATAATAATGCCAACGCAGTACTGCAACAAAGAATGGCGCCAATTGTTGCTGTTATGATCATCAGACACGTTGAAGGGTTCTGGGCCACGCATGCAACAAGGATGGCTAATGACCACCTTGGCTTCGATTCGAAAACAAATGCAAAATTCCTTGACCAGAAGACTGACAAATCCACTTAAAATAGTTTGAGAAACATGATTCGATTGATCATGAAAAAAAAATATGTTATTGTTGATGTCAAAATCTGTCGTGACTGATACATACGGGAGGGTGCAAATGTTTACGTTATATTATCCATGTTTAATACACAATATTAAAAAATAATGTGAAAACAAATATTTAATTAGAAGTCTATTTTTTCTAGTAATTAATGCCATTAGCTTTCGTTATTATTTCTCTCTCAGTTCATCGTCACTTGTGAAATCGCTTTCTTCAATTGATGTTAAGTATTTTCATTTTACGAAGTAAATTATTTAGTATTAACCTTTCATGAAGTATTGTAAGTTTTTTTTACCGAAAAATAATATAAAAAATTTAAAATAAAAATTGATAGGTTAACATAATAAATATATCCATATTCTGTATCAATAAAGCTTTCAAATTTTCATGTGATTAATCAAATCAAAGCTCTTAATATTAGTTTTCGATTATCTTTTCTATTGTTCATATAAACTGATTTTCGAATTTTGGTTTAATGATGGTGTATGATTACTACCACTCGAAAATACAGAACTCGGAGTGCTATCCAGACGGACCTAAGTACTAACTGATTTACTATTATCGGGCTGTAAAACAGAGGATGAAATGACAGCAGCAGTGATCTTTTTGTTAGATACGCTGAAGCAACCGTCTTAGGCACAGCTCTTAGCCGTAGAGAAACGTTGGGCCGACATGTCTGTCTGACTAAGGTTTTCAAGCATTAGTAAGCTGTTTTCGTCACAAGGAATGTATCTTAAGCATCTAAATAGAATCCCGTAACAAAACCTTTTGGCTGTTGCTGTCACAGACAGAGAACAGGTGGACACCACGTACTATGTATACGCTTGAAGAACATGGTAACTTCCAAGTCTCAGAATATACAATTAAAACATCAAAGACTGAAACAGCAGACAAACAATGAAACCATTCCAAGCAATCTACCTTAAAAGTAGAACATTAGGGGGTAAAAAAAGAAGGTAAAGACTAAGAGAAACGAACAGAAGACTCCTGAAGATGGACAGGATGTTTTCCTGTGCTTTGCTTAGACTGCATACAACCAATACATCGTATCAAAATGCTAGAAAGTAAAGAAGACCCAATTCTCACCTACATGTTATAGTTCTGCTTAACATGTAATTTTTTTCGTCTATTCACATGCCAATTTAGTGTCGAAGCTGCTTAGGCAGATGGCAAAAGCCTGGAATGCGGAGAGTGGATATCTGTAATCCATGGTAAACATGTCCTTGCCAACTTTACCAAACTGGAGAATAATCTTATCATGGTCGGATTGTGCCGGTTGTGATGGTGTTGGGGCGCCTGCTGCTGCTTGGTTTGCTGCGATCAGCTGGAAATTCTTGACCGATGCAACGGTTACCCGTCCTCGAAAGTTCAAGCACCAACACTGTAACTGCTCATGCCATCGGGGTGGTTTGTTTCGGAGAACCAAGGGTCGCTCCTTTCCTTCGTCCTCTTCATTGCGGGTTCCAACAATATCTGAGAATCTGGCACTGCTAAAATCGGATGAAATATCAATTGACTTTGAGAAAGAGATGCTCCGAAATGAGTCTTCAAGGGATCGAGGCAGAAGCTCTGGCTGCCCCGGGACGATGCCACCCGGCTCAAGGGCGGAGGCAGGAATTGAGAACATAGTACAATGCATCCTACGGGGTCCCCTAGTACCTAGCACATTCAGCTCATATGATACCTGAGCAATGTTGTAACTACCAGTAGGCACCTTTGGAGAGACCTTTTTTGAATAGAACCTTCGGCTTCGGTCAGGTGGTGAAAGTTGAGCGTTGTTGTAGGGAGGTTTTGTGTCATAAATTATGAATTTGGTACCAAGAAAATTTGACCTGAAGATAAAAAAAAATATAAATTAGACTGTTTCTATTTGCAAGAATCAACAAACGTATCAAATATGGATAAAAATTCTGTCTGGTGGTGCATTGTATGTACATACTTTAACCTAACAAATAATATCAACAGCATGCGGCAAACTAGAGGGCATTTCCAGGAGAATGTTACACTATTTCCATCCTCAAAATTGTCAAGCATTTAACATTCATATAAAATATAACCCGGCTTAGCAACCTTGTATTCAGAGCCTGACAAAAAAAATAGCAAAACCATTTAGGAAGGAACCAGAAATCTACCTAATTTTTCCAATGTACGTGCTGCTAGATCTCGATATGTTTTCTGCATCCATAGACACTACATACTCTGTGCAAGTAGTTCTACGAGTCCGTTTTGCGGAAAGAAGAAACTTCCCATTTTCAACAAGCAAAGCTGCAAAATGATAGAAAGCTTAAGGTTGCATGCCCAAATACAATAGTAAATAGATAACAATAAATATATCCGCATAGACATGAGGGTCACAATAGCATGCATGCTAGCAGCATGACAACACTCTATCCATAGCAAGTTAGTAAGGTGATACAAATTAAGGGAAATAATTCACCTCCTAGCAAGAGAAGTTAAAAAACAACCATCAGTAATTATGACCCAGGCCACCATGGGCCAGCGATGACGAACAAGACCTTATTTAAATTGCACTGGGCACAGGTGTTGCAGTTCAACTCATTCCCGCAGCAAAGGACATTAGAGCCCAAGCCAATGTATACATGGTTTATTAAAAAGTTAAAGCAAAGAACCTGCTATAAACTTCAAACTCAGGCAGGACAACATATGTTCTATTTGTGTAATACAGCTCAGCCACAGATCATATAGGATGCCAACAGAAACTCTACTCAAACCTAGATGCCAATTATACTTGGAACCAAACTACTTAACTTGCTTAAGGAAATCAGGCATGCATTTGCTGAAAAGAAACAAAAAGTGGTGCAGCAATCAATTATATAGGGTAATTCCAACACAGTAATGTTTGACGAAGGGGGTCAAGTGAGTGAATAATCAGTTTTTCCAATGGGCACTCTCATTATTGAATAAAATGACTAAATTTGATTAAAAAAATAAGATCAGGACTGCTAAATCAGAAGCAGCAATTTACCGTCTGAATTGTCAAAATATTTAAAACAATCTAGATTGGAGGTCAACAAGAAAATAAAATCAAAACAGATTTACAAGGTTACTAATAGCCATGAGTAAGACGTTCCAGCCAGCAAAAACTTATATTTTATCGCACATTACACTCATCTTCATTAGAAAGCATTTTCAGAGGTAACAAGAAGGAAAAGTACCATAAATCAAAGGAATCTACTGCAAGGGATGCTTTTCACAGCCATATTAGCATCTTCAGAAACAGGAGAATTCAAAATTTAAAATAACGACCATACATTATTAACTACATTGAACTTATACTTGCAACCACAACAAATATTATTGGTAAAAGTTGATTAGTTCTACTGCTCAAGGCCACTAAGGAAACAGATAAAATACGAAGATGATGGACTAAGCCGATGAATTTTAAAGGACAAGTATGAAAGAGTAGATTACCAGGACTAAGGCAAAGGAAAAGGTGATAAGTTAAATTAGATTGGTCTCTCTTGATGAAGCATTGAATGGTTCCATCTCTTGGCCCAGGCTGTAAGCGATTAACAAATGAAAAACTTTGTCAGTCGCCAAGGTATACAATCAAAAATTCAACTCTACAAGTGAAAACACATGCATGCAGACGGTTAATCAGTTCATCAATGAGTTATTCAACAAAGATACATTGATAGCAAGAGAAAAGATCATGAAGAATTCGAGACGTAACCTGCTTCAGAGAAACTGGAAACGTGATTTTTCCAGAGAACTCAGGACATTTAACGATTTCTTTGCACGTTTCCCTCCACGACCTACACACTGCAGCGCAAGAGACAACATGCTTGCGAGCAGGCCAAGTACTCTCACTAGCTTCCAATCTCTTGATCACATCGCGCAACAGTTCAGGCGGGAGACTTGCCCAGCGGCCATTCTGGATAACCACAGGCTGATCATGGGACTCAAGCACTGAACCATGAGATTTTCCCCTATGATGACTAGGCAACCTCACCTCAAAACTACGCCTAGATAAGCTCCCGATAGCATCCCTCACATCATTAACTATACTTCGGAAAGACATTTACTCCAACAACTTTGAAAGACCTCCCAAAAAGAACCAACTTATTATCCCTCCACAAATGGTTGCATAAACTATAATTATGATTTGCTAAAATGGCAATCACAGATCATCCACACGTATGCACCAACTGCAAAATCAAAGCAAAAACAGCTTAAATTTTAAATTAAAAAAAAAATTCGAAACTGAACAATACTTAAATCAGAAAGTAAGAAACGAGGAAAAAAGATGAGATAATAGGGAAAAAGCACAAAGCAAGAAAAGAAGATTCTCATAAAAGAGAAGGCTCCAATCAAAATAGACCAAAAAACACTAGTAAAATACCATACTTTTATCAGAAACCATCTTTTTGGCGGGGTTTTAAACCCTAATCTCACAAAAAAATTATTAAAAAAAAAAACCTAAATTACCATAAATTAAAAAAAAAAATCTTAGCTTCCTCTTCTTTCTGAATGGTCTTTATTCAAACTAAGAATCTAAAAACACAAAAGTAAAAGAATTACCAATATTTACCCATTTTCTTAATCCATCAAATAAACACTAAAATTCGTGAAAGCAGTAAAGCACAGTTCTCTTTATTCAACATATTAAATACCCATCTCAATTTAAAGTACTATATATATATATATATATATTTTTTTTTATGCCCTTAATTTCGGCTACCTTTTTTTTATAATTATACTACTTAAAATAATTTAGAAAGTATTTAAAGCTTTAACATTTTAAGCTTTAAAATCTAAGCTTCATCAAAGTAACTGAACCTTAGAAGAATTTAACCTACGCAATGGTCAACTATTCATTTGTTTCATCTGTGAACTTGGAGTAAGCAAAGATCAGAACTCTATATATATATATATATATAATTACCTTAGAAATAGAAAGCTCGAATTTAATTATTTATCCTCAAAATTATAAAGAAAAAAAATCAGAAATGGACAGTAGCATAAATAAAACGGTTTTTTAGAGCCGTAAGAACAATATAGACCGAAAAAGAAGGAATCTGTCAATTCATCCGAAGCAACACAGCCCAAAAAAAAAAAAATCAGATTTTGAAGCTTTGTTTTGGAGAAGGAAACACTGAGTGGACTTCAAAACTTTGGTTAAAAGAAGCAGAGAATGTTTATTTCCTAGTTGGAAGGTAAAAAATTTTCCCGAGAAACGAACAGAAAAAAAAAAAAACGACAACAACAACAAAGAGGAAGAGGAATCACAAGCAAAGCAGAGCTCACCGTCCTCGTTGTTGTTTGTCCCTCTTTTCGGTGTCAGAAACGCTTTAACCACACGCGCTTTCTATCTCTGTCTAGAAAACCAAAAAAGCCTCGGACTTCAATTCCTTCTTCAAATCTAATACATAAAACTCCTCATTTTCTTTTGTAATAATAAAAAGAAACTAAAAAAAAAAAAAAGCTGCCAACAAATTTTAATGAAATCTTCCTTTAATTTAATTTTTCCTTGTAATCTTTTGCGTGATTATTTTTTATTTATTACTATAATAGAATTTATCAGAAAGTGGGTGAAAAAATATTAGTTAATATTAAAAAAATAATTTCTTAAATAAATAAATTATAATAAAAATTAATTTTTTTGATATTAAAAGATTTAAATATTTTTATTTTATTTGATTATTATAATATTAATTTAATTTTTTATTAAATTAATATTATTTAATTTGATATTAGGTTTATTAAATATTTAAATTCCCATGAGATCTGGCCGGTTAGGTTTGCTAAATTATACTGAACTGACCCAAAAACACTGTTTCTGAAAGTACCGTTTCGTCCTTGACGGACGGTTGACTTTTCCAGGTTCCCTATTTTTCTAACTGCTATTTACCTGACCAAACAGTAAATGGCGCGTTTTGGCCGCTTCCGTTTGGTAGTGAACACGTCGCGCACGTTAGAAATAGTGGTACATGATAATTTGCCCCATGGGACCCTTCTTCGGTTCATTCATTTTTTTTAATTAAAATATGAAATTTTATGCTGATTTTTTAATTTTAATAGTTTTTATAACAAAAAAACTAATATTATTCACACTCACTATGTGAGTAAAATTAATAAATAATTAAATAATATATTTAAAAAGTGAAATAATAAAAAATAAAAAGCAATGGATAAATTTTGAAACAATGGTAATTTAAGAGTTTTCAGAAGAGGAAAAAAATAGTGAATTAACAAAATTATATGAGATTATTTTTTTAAAAAATGTTAGTTATTGATATAATTTAAAAATATATATAGTTTATTTTATGATTTGATTTTTATAAATTTTTAATTAAACTTACCTAACTTGATTTGTGAAATTAAATTTGATAAAAAAATTATTAATACTATATTTAATACACCCACAAAAGTGGGTAAATTTTTCTAATTTATTTTTTTAAATAATATATTAAAATTTAAAATGATTAGTAATTCTTCAAATGAAAAAGTGAAAAGTTTTTTTCAAAACAAATAGATGGATAATTTTAATAAATAAAATTAGTTTTTATTAGATATAGATAATTTTTTTAGTAGGAGTAATTTAAAAAAAAGGCATAATACAAAAATAAATTAAAACACAAAAATATCTTTATTTTTAGTTTATTAGTTTAATTTATTTTGATTCAATGTCACTTTACTCATGACATCAAACTCAATCATTTATAATAGTATAAATTATAGATTTATTGTAATATTAATAAATTTTTTGTGATTTCACAACTTTATCATTTTATTTTTGTCCTTTTTATAAATAATAAAAGATAAATAAGTTATTATCCTACATATGGAATTATGGATTTACGAATGTTTAAGGATTTTATGTTTCATGCATTATTAGGGTACAAATGTTGTATATGAATGCATCATAAATCATTACCTTACTAAAGAGTAAAATTAAAATTAAAAAATAAATTTAATATCAGAAAATACATAATTAAATATTTAAATTAAGGATATTTATTTTTAAGGATCATACAATGTTTACATTGATTAATCGATGATGTGGTCATTTGTGGTGGACTTGTAATATTTAGCATTTTATATGGTGACTAATCAACACATTAAATTTAAAAAATTCAAATTCATTTATGCCATATTTACATTTATTAATTGTAAACTTATTATTATTATAAATTGTTTTTAACTTTACATTTACTATGTCATTGATATATAATTATCCTCCATTCTATAATTTTTCTTTATTTAATTTTATTTTTTTATGTTGGAAACAAAATTTCACACGCTTTCACTTGTATCATATAATCTGTTAATATTAAAAAAATTAATTGAATCGATATCGAGAGTTAACAATACATCAACCGAATTGATAATTTATTAAAAATCAAAATAAACGAATGTAAAATGCAATTAAGGGTGATAGATATTTTACTTTAAAAAATTTAATATACTTATGACATCATCAAATAATTTTATTTTACTTTTTATCTACTCACATTTTACATCATTAGATTAACTTATTTTAATATATTATTTCTTTTTTCAAATAATTTTTTTGTTTATTTTCACCTACATTGTAAGTTGAAACTATCTATAGGACATATAAAACTTTTAGCAAGTTATTATCACAAATCAAAGGTAACCAATTCAGTAAGGATTAAAAAAAACAAATTGAAAACTTAGTACGAAATAATAAAATAAAGCTATTTATGTTTTTTTTATTTTATTTGGTACTTAAAAAAGATTATCCATTTTTTTAAAAATTTCTTACCATCCATAGTTTCATGCTGTGGGTGTGCCAAGTTTCTAATCAAATTATAAACTCAATGCTTAAGCTCTATAAATAAGCAAATCTTAATCCTTTGGACTTTTTTATAGAATTAAAAAACACCTCTAATTTGTGTATAGAACAATCTTCTATAATAAAAAGGATGCTTGCATATATGGGTTATGACCTAGGGAAATGTTAAATTAATTAATGCAATGAGTAATTATTAGTCTCCGATAGTGTTGTAGTCTTATTTTTATTCTAGTAATTATTTTCACGCTGTAACATTCTTTATAACAAAAAAATTTTTAAAAATATTTCATAAATTTTAATTTTTTAAATATAATTTTAATTAATATGATTAAATAATTAAAAATATTATTTAATTAATAAATACATTCCTTATTAGAAAAAAAAAAAGTTTGATTTTTTTTAAGAATAGGCGTGAAGGGGACACGAGGCTGCGATTCATGTGAGGAAAATTATGACATGGGGCACGCCTGTCATCATGGTTTCCTAGATGGGATACGATTGGAGAGAACTCTACATACATATATTGTGCATTCATCCTTTAATAATTTAACTACATAAAAAGTTAGTCCATTAGCGATGAATAGAATGTTAGAATTTTTTTTATTATAGTAATTAAGATTTAAATTTTAACAATAAATTTGTTAAACGGGATTAGATTCAATTTCGTTAATTTTTTTACACATTTTTTTATTATTCACATATATAAAATTAAATTATTAATTATAAAAATTATATTTGCATAATTAATTTTATATAAAAAATAATAAAAAATTAAAATCATTAAAATGTAAGTTACCTATTTAATAAATATATAAAAATATTTTTATTTAAATTAAATTATAAAATATATTAATATTAATATAAAATTATTTTTAATTTTTTAATTTATTTTAAACACAAAACCATGGTCCCGGCTACGCATTAAACGGCGGCGGCGCTGTCGGATTTGACTCGCTAAATGACTAGAAGAAACATCGAATGTCAAATCATGAAGGTTTTTCTAATTTCTACCAAATGTTTTTTTCTACTTCCGAATTTTTTTATAATTATTTTATATGACGGCGATGAAAAAAATTTTAAATTTATATGATAATGTTTATTCAATAAAATATATTTAAAAAATAAATAAATAAATAAATATATTATTTTTAAAATTTTTATTTTTATTATTGATATATAAAATAATTATTTTTTTGATGTGCATTTATTTATAAATTTGGGATACTTTATTTATCGTTTTCAAATAACTTGAAATCAAACTCATAATTATAAGAGTTTCTTGGCCAAAAATAATAATAATAATAAATATTTCGTTGCAACTTTTTATTAAAATTATGTAATTATTTGATCATAATAGGATAAAATTTAAAGGAAAAAAAACAATCTGAACCTGAAACTTGATGCTCCAAAAAGAGATCTAAAAAATTGTTGTCAAATCTAAATTGCTATCTTTTGTAACTATTGAAAAGTGCAAGAAACCCCCATCCTATTTACTAAATTATTATATATATATATATATATATATATTCACATTCTAATAAACCCAATAATTAAAACTAATAAATATATCCTTATTTTATAAATTAATTATTAAATTAATCACATTGTTTTGTTAGGAAAAAATCGTGCGGGAAAAAAAAATATATGATTCGTTGATTTAGAACTTGTTTTAAATTTTAATTAATCTTAATAAAGATTCTCGTCCTTTGTTGGTACCAGCAAGCTTAATGATTTTTCTTTTTAAACTGATATATAGTGGCATGCTTCATCTAGGATAAAAAAAGTCAAAGCATGATTTTATATATATATATAGAGTAAATTTTGCTTCAAATTTTGTTGATCTTACAATGCCCAAATGATCTCTTTGTTTCCAAAATATAAATATTGTAACATCATGTTTCTTGCAATCATATTATTATTAGCTTGTCCTAACTTGTATTTTTCAAGCAATTAATCACAAGGGTATTTTCTTTCTTTCCCATCATCTTATATCCAAAGCGACACTCAACTTGAATGAAAATATATGTTTTTGTTATTCTGAGACATGCAAATATATATATATATATATGTTTATGTCATTGTGACATCGAGAACAATGTAATATGATCATCTTTTGGGTTTACGAGGTCTTGAAAATAAAGAATTTATCTCATTTGTGTTAGAAGAGTTTTGAGGTTACACAAACGAAATTATTAGATTAACACATATTTTTTAAAGTGTATTAAAAATAAAAAATAATTTTAAAAAATTAAAACATGGTATTTTAATTTCATTCATATTTTAGTTTATTATTTTCTTTAAAATATAATATTTTATTTTTTAAAAAATATTTTTCACTCACTTTTGTGAGTATGATAAATTTTAATAGTTTCAAATGATAGATATTCACACATCAATTAAACATTGTGATTTATAAAATGATAGAAATACCTCTTGTTACATAGCTCACGTCAAATGGATTATTTATCAAGTTTCTGGGTTTTTTTTTTTTTTTAAAAAAAGATATCAATCAAATTAAGCGAGAAAGAGGTGAATTAATCGACTTTAATTAAACCAGATAATAATAATAATAATTTAGCAAATTGTACTACCGTTTTGTTAAGATTGTTAACTTATTCGAATGGTAAAACCCCAAATTTCCGTTCATTACATTATTTATTAAATCATTTATAGACTCAAATCAAATTAAGTTATTCGTTTAGGTTAATTTTACTGAGATGTAAAATAGATTTTTAATAATTTAAATTATTTTAATTGTCTAAATTATTATTTAATTAATTAAAATTTTATTTAAATTTATTTATAAAATATTTTTAATATTTTATTATATACATAAGAGATTGATAAAATTTTTTCCTTATACACAACTTTTATATTATATTCGTACTTATCATTAAACCGGCTATTTACACGTATTGTTAGAAAATTATGAAGCCAACGGAATAATGTTCCTTTTAGTGATGTGTTATAACAAATTGATAATAATTAATTTATTATGATTTAATCATGAGAGATTTAAATTAAGATAGAAATAGAATCATGGATTTTTTTTAGGAGAATACATGTAGTGGACGTTAGAAATATATACTCAACCAAACTAATAGCAAATAAATCAACATATATATATATATATATAATGGAAAGTTGAAGAAATTGACATTTTCCAATTTAAAACCTAAAATATTAAATTAAATTCAAAATTTTAAATTTCAAAAGATGGATTCGAATTTTAAAAATAATATAAATTATATAATAAAGCATATATAAATTTAACATTTATGATTATTTTTTAAATTGATAGATTTGTTGGAAACCTATTTAGTAGTGAATCTGAAATACATATAAATACTTGTTTGAAATTCATATTTTTACACTTTTTAAATATATATGAAATCTTAATTAATATATCCTCACAATTTATATAATAAATAAAATTAAAATATTTCAAATTCATTTTGTAAATACAGCTTGAGTTTTCATTTTATCATTGAGCTTTTTGGATAGAACCATATATATATATATATATATATATGTAGATATGTATTACATGTTTAAAATTCTTTCACACACTTTTACTTCGATGTAAATTAAATTTGAAATTCTAAATGGTAAAAGTTCACTGATAGTCTTTGTATTATAATAAAAGAAACATTTTTAGTTTTTATATTATTAAATTTAATATTTTAATCTATTTATTTTTGAAATTATAGTAAATAAGAAAAAATGATTAATAGTATTAAAAATTAATTTGAACTTAATAAAATGTCAATGTGTCATGTAATATAAAATTTTAAATTTTATAAAATGCTAATGCGTCATTTTAAATTTTATAAAATGCTAATATTATTCATTAAGCATTTACCACCACTTTAAAGGAGTTGTTACACTAGCTACTAACTAATAATAACGAGTCTTTAATCTTTTATTAAATAGGAGATGTTCATAGGGAATGTGTTTTTGATTTTTTTTTTCTTACTTGATTTCAAGAAGATGGATTTAGAGATGTTCATAACTGTTGGATTATGGCTTGAAATAATTTTAAATTTTAAGTTTAGATTTAAATTTGATTTGATTTAAGTTTATTGTTCACCTTATAATAAAATATATAAAAAAATCTTTTTACATTAATATTTATATATTTTATAATTAAATTTAAATAAAAATATATTATTTCAAGCCTGACCAAAACATGAAAAAAGAAATCCAAGCTTGACCTAATAACTTAACCTATAAACAGATTTAATTTGAGCCTAATTATAAAAAGAAGGAATGTATCATCGAGTCAAATCCTTATAAGAAACATATAATACATTTATTTTGCATAAGTAGATATATCTTACATGCTAATTTAGTTTTAATTAATATTTTCATGGACCTTGATTACAGATCTAGAACAGTTTACACTTCAATATTAATTGCCACCACGTATAAGGTTAATATTTATTGTTTTAATTAATCTTTGAATAAATATTAATTGTTTTGTTTGTAAATGTAACTTATAATAATTTCATTAATGATTAAATATCAGTTCATCGATCAAGTTATATGTTTAATTCGTCAGGTCAAACTCGAATAAGATCGAGTTTAAATAAGATTTCTGTAATCTAAGTTAGTTTAACTCGAATTACTATTTCAATCAATGAAAATAATTTTATTTAAATTGAATTAATATATTTTAGTATAAAATAATATAAAATATTTTAATATATTATATTAATATATTACTATTAATGCCTCTATTGATAACATCCTTTAATAGATACCTTTCTCATTCGTCACTTTGTGGGAAAATGCAAAATGGAAAGGAAAAAAAAAAAATTGCAATGCATGCCACATATATCTTGCCTTAGAAGCTTGGTAATTGGCACATACATTTGAATGATGAGTTTGGAAATGGTGGTAGATAGGATGGTTATATTCAAATGATTACTAGGATTAATTATTTAAGGAGTTAGGTATAATTGAAGATTGAAGATATATGGTATTGGTTGCATTTGGTTTTTCTTTTGATTCGTCATATATATATATATATAATAATTGTTTTTTTTTGGTATGTAGCACTTTATCATGTCTAAATTGGACTTCATTTGTTTATCTCTTTATGCTTGTCATGTTTTACTTTGTCTTCTAAATTAAGGCAAAATTGCCATGGATATAGGCCAGATGCTAGCTACCTCAGTCTCGCTTAAATTCCCAAAGTTATGTATACAATTTATCTGGGGCAAAAAAAAAAATCATTAAAATTATAACTCATTAAACAATTATATAATATTATATAATTCCCAGTCTTTTTTCTTTTAAACACATATACATATGATTGCCAAATAGAAGTGTTCATCGAGTAACTGACCAACTACTCTAAATATATTATTTTAAAAAATAAAATAATTAATAATTATTTTAATTTTTATAATTTTAATAAAAATTTTATTTTAAATTAAATTATTAAGTAATATTTATTGATTAAATATTATTTTTGTAATTGACACATATTTTAAATTGATCTATAAGTTAATATGAGAGTTAATCACTTAAAATATATCATTTAAAAATAAAAATAATTAATAGAATAAATTAATTTTTAACTGATTGGCTTTGGTACAAATCATAAATTGATTTATGAGTTAACGTACGGATAAATCCCTTTAAATAAATTATTTAAAATTAAAATAAAATAATTAATAAAATAAATTTGATTTTAACTTTTTTAGGGGCAACTTTGATACTAATTCTAAGTCAACTCGAAAGTCAATTGCAAATCAATCCTTTAAATATATCATTTAAAAATAAAATAAAAAATTTTAAAAACTTTTTTTTTCAAATGAATATTAATTATGGATCGTAAATAAATTAGCAAGTCAACCTATAAATCAAACTATTTAAATATATTATTTAAAATAAAAGTAACTAATTAGTTATGATAAATTATGAAAAAAATGAGTGAATTGAGATAGGACACAAAATTATATGAAAAATAATTAAAATAACATAAGACAAAAATTAATGAAATATGAGTATTTGTTTTTAAAAAACAAAAAACTTTATTTAAGAAATAATAAGAAAAATTATTTTTTCGAGTAAGTTAGATAAGATAACAGATCTATCCGTAAGTAGAAATATAAATTAATTTTTTAAATATATTTTTTAAAAATAAACTAAAATAAAATAATTTTAAGTGAATAAAAAAATAATTAAAATATAAAAAAAGTAATATGAATATAATTTTTAATCTATAAAAAAATAGATATAAAAATACGAGAACAGTGATAAATTTTTTTCTCATCCTTTTCTTCCATTCTGTCTTTCTCTCTCCATTTCCCTCCCTATTTCAATCAACATTAAAAAAGACACGTGTCAGTTCAAGAAGAGGTTGGGGGTATAATACTCTCTATAGTTTTGCCTAGCTTTTTGCTTTTATATATTTTATAGATTATAGACGTGCACGCATCATGTAAAGGTGTAGATTTTGCTTTTTAACATTTTGGCTAAAAGCCTTTTGAAAAATTTTATTATCCAATTTTAGTCTATAAAATTTTTAAATTTTATAAATAAAATAAAAAAATATATATATATTTTTTAATATATTTAAAATAAAAATTAATTTATAAAAGAAATGATGCTTTTGTCATTTTTTAATATTATTTATAAAATTAAAACACTCAATTACTAAAATATTAAAGATAAATTCGCACACACATATATATAAGGGATCACTTACACTAGTGTAGGACTATAAATACTAATTTTACACACATTCATAACATTTCATATTTTTTATATTTGTTTAATTTGATTGTCATATTTTATAATCTATTCATATAGATTATATATTTTAAGTTTTAAGTAAATTAAAAATATATAGCTATTTTTTCAATGTAAAAAACTGTTAACCTTAAATATAATATTAAAAAATCTCGATCAATATAATAGATATATCAGATTAATGTAAAACTCTATGTGCATGAAGAGTACAATCATATTGTAAATTTGATAGTCAGATTAAACAAATATAGATTGCATAAAAATTATAAAAATATGTAGAATTAATTTAATTTTATATTAGTGCCGATTAGCCTTTTTTTTCCTTAAAAGTTACTATTACTCAAAAAAAATAAGAGCTTTAAAAATTAAGCTAAAGTTGTTTGGTAATTTTATTTTTATAAGCTTTTTTATAGATATTAAGTTTACATTTAATGAATTAGAATATTTTTGTAATAAAAATAAAAATTATGTAAAATATTAACATATTTTAAAAAATAGAGAATAGAAAGCTCTTATTTTTAACTTTTTTTTTCTGTGTTTTGTTCATTAAAAATAAATGATTTTTTAAAGAGTTTTTTTTAAAAATATTCATTTGACATAATCTATACTTTCAAAAAACTTTTAAGTCCAAAAATATTAAACCAAATAAGTTAATTTAAGAAAATCCCTACTTATATATATATATATATATTCAAACGTACCTATAATTCGGAAAAATCTGAATTTTTCAAAAAAACAACATATCTTCCATATGGAACAATAATGCCGATCCAAAAACAGAATATCAAATTGACATGAAGATGAATTTTTTTTCTTAAACACCTGTCATCTCAAAGTCCAAGCAATCTAATATATTTAATCTTTGCAGCGAAATCACACTTCTTGATCATTACTACAATTCTTTTTACCATATATATATATATATATAATTATTGCTGCTTTCCAAGCTGTAATGCACTAGCCTCTGGCTGCTTCCTCTTTATATGCTTCCTTGAAAATTAATTTGAACAAAAATTTTATTAGTGTGTATTTTGCTTGGCAGGTAAGCTAGCAGATATGGGAAAGATCATGTTCATTTAAATTAAAATATTGAACTTATCAATATATATATATATAACAGAGCAGGCGAAGCATGATTCGTGGTATAAAATGTTAGGATATCAACCCGTCTGATACTTTTATGTTCAGCCTATCTCAATGACATCATTTTCCATCTTTTGACCGACGAACAAAATAGCCGGATACTTTAAAATATTATATAAAGATCCCATATTTCCTATAGGTACAATTTTCATATTATATATATATATATATATATATACAGGCTTTTATATTAATGAGAAATTAATTAATTTTACATTTTTATACTATTTTATATAATTTATATTTATTTTATCGAATAAAAATATTTTTATATTTTATTTAAATAAATTGTGTAAGCTAAATTAAAAAAAATTTAATTATTTATTTAATATTAAAAATTTTAACTTTTGAATATATAAAAAGATGACATCCTTGATAGATAAATCAATTGTTAAAATATATTAAAAAATTATAAAATATTTATATAAGGACTCGTTTGAAGGGTAACATGTAAGACCAATGACTAAATTGAAGGTGGCACGCAAAGTTTAAGCGAGATTTTATTTCGTCGGAACGGGAAACGCCGACACTCGCAGTCCCCAAGGCTGCCCAAAATTTTCAGAGACATTGTCATGGAGCTATAATTGTAAGATCATTTTATTATAATTTTATAATTACTTAATCACAACTTATAATAATAATTATATAAAAATTAATCACTTAAAAAAATTATATATTTAATATAAAATTTTCATGAGTTTTATATAAATCAAAATTATTATTTATTTATTACACAATGAACTGCTTGATAACTTGATTTGGATAAAAAAGTTGATTAAGATTTATAAATTCAAAGTTTTTGTTTGGATATTAAATAAAAAAAGCGAATTTTGATTTGGACAAATATTTTGAGTTTTCAAATTTAAAATTTAAATTTTTTTTGAAAAAAATTTACAAAATTTTTTTTATTGCTTATATTTTAATATATATATAAATATATATAAACATAGGTTGTTAAATTTGTTTGATGTTAAATATTTAATCAAAATTTAGAAAAGAAAAGATAATTAAGAACTTCAGAATAAAATTATTTAAATGCATTTTATATTTTACTTTGATTTTTTTATATGCTATAAAAGTAAAAAAAAAAATTAATTTTAAGCTAATTCCAAATTTTAATTGTCCAAACGATGAATTTAATTTTTTTTAATTTTTTCAAACAAAAAATTTTAATTTATAAATTTAAAAATTATAAATTTTATATATAAAATTTTAAAATTTAAATCTAAATTTAAAATTTCAAAAGTAACGACAAGAACTTGTAAATGACGTGCTTCCAAAATCGGAGTAGTTTATCTTTAAGATAGGCGCTGATTTTATTTTGCAGACGTAGGCCAATAATTGACAAAAAGAAAGAAATTAGCAGAAAAAGAAATGGAATTAACCAATTAAGAAACAAAGTCAAATTAATTAAGAGTTTGATAAAAAAAAATTGTTCTTATTTCTTGTTTAATAAAGTATTAAACTGCTTATTTACGAAAACTAAAACTAAACAATGCTTGATTCTAATTTAAGATTTGCACACAAATACGTTTTTGAGTTTTGATGAACATAAAAATGGGTTTAGCTAAAGTTGGCAAAGCTGGCATAAATTAAGAATTGATCCGATCAATTTGAATTCGAATATTTAAATATCAAATTAAAATCATTCAAAATGATTAACCAATCTCTCGAATTACCATTTTTTTCGAATAAAAGACTCATAAAATAATAAATTATTTTTATGAGTCTTCTATAAAAAATAGTGATATATTATTAAATCCAATAATTAATTTATTAACATATCAATTGTGAACAAAATTGCAAAAAATATATAAAATTAATTAATTTTATATTAGTGTAATTTGATTTCTTATATATATTTATATCTATACTATTAATAAGGTGATTAATTGAGTTTGATATTATACTAAATCAAGTAATATCAACTTAATTCATGAAATGAATTTGAATTTGATTATAAAAAATTTATAAAATAAAAAAGATAAAAATATTATTTGATATAAAATTTAAATATTTCTATTTTTAAATATATTCTTACATAAAAAATCACTTACTTAATTTAAGTAATTTCATTTTCATCATAGTGTGCGCCAAATTTTAATATATATATATATATAAAGTCATTTTTGTTTGAAATGACATTAAATCAGCAGCATGTGGCATGCCCATGTCTCTAGGAATTTTTCACTTAATTCGTTTATCTATCAAACGAATTTGCGTGTAACAGTAAAAGTCATTTTCGATTGTCGAGACTTAAATTATAACCTTTTTATGAGTGCAAATTTTATCCATGTTAAGAGATTGATTTTCGTATTTATTTATGGTTGCCTTTGATTCCACGAAAGCCACATCAAAGTTAGGAAAGAGATTTGGACAAAACGAAAGAGAGAAATACATCTCGATATATATATTATTATTAAAGTATTTAATTCAATTCAATCAAATAAATTATTAAATATTTAAAATTAAAATAATAATAAAAAAATAAATATAATAAAAAAATTACTTATCGTACCGTAAATAAATTAAATATATAATTTAAATCTCCAAATTAAAAAATAAGATCACTCACATTGTGGGTGCAATAAATTCTAGTTGTATTTAAAAACTTTATTGTTGTTTTGTAAAAGAAAAGAAAAAAAAAAGAAAGAAAAAACCTCTACTACTTTGCATGCATCAAAGGGGCTTGAGGCACATTTCACACTCATTCCGTAAATAAATCTCATCTCTTATTTTAAAATTAAAAAAAAAATTAGTGTAAGAGAAATTATAATTTTATTCAAGTATTACGTATAATAAAATCGATGAATTAAATCAAATAAATAAAATAACTCATGAAAAAGAAAATCAATGTTTAAAATAATAAATTCATGTTTTAATAATCGGGTGGGAAGTCGAAGAAACGAGCATTTTAATTTCGGCTCGAATGGATTCAATGGGCTAATTTCAATTAAAGCGGGACTATCTTTTGACAATAAATCATCATTAAATGCAAAGTTACAAAAAGTACGTGGTTTGGCTTAATGAGAAAGTAATTGGTGAACGTTGAAGACGTCAGAGTTTAAGATATCAACACTAATACTTCCGCCGAAAGATTTATATGTCGAAGTAAATAATCAAAATGGGCCAATCACGATTCGATTGGAATTAAATCCAATTCGAGCGGATATTTCCTGGGTACAATTATCATTAGATTTAACTGAGCACGCCGTTGATTCTTTCTCAAGTAGCTTTAATTAATCGATCACAACATATCTTTAAAGTTCTTTGTTAATCCATTTAAGTTGATCAATCCAATTCGACTTTCAAAACTGTTGTGATAAGAAATGCCAACAAATTCTTATTCTAGTAGGGAGCTTAAACATCTATAATGCCCAACATCGTTTTTACATTTGAATTTTGGACAAAGGGCTACATTTTTTTTAATTATTTTTTAAAACCTTATCTCGGCTTCAAATACCATAATAATAGTTTCATTTCATAGAATTCACCTTTTATATATTTTTCCAATTGCCATAACCACGCATTGCCACGCAATCTGTTTTATTATATTAAAAAAAATTGTTTTGCTGTCACTATTTAAGATTATTTAATTTATTATTGATAGTTGATAATTTTTATGGATTAAATTTGAATAACGAAAATTTTAAATGATTCAAATTTAAAATAATTTAAACTTAAATTTTTTTAAACATTAATGATTTGATTTAAGATAATCCTAATAGTAAACGTATAAACCGAGGATGGAATAAGAAAGATTTTCAATATAGTGAGATCATCTAACTACGTTTTGAAATTTAAACAGAAAGAAAACTATTAATTACGTTGGCTTATGGAAATATAAATGATAGTAAAATTCCTAAAATTTTTGGTTTATTTATTTATTTTTCTAAAAAGAAAAGAAAATTGGTTGTTTTGAGAAACATTGTCATGAAAGTGTTGGGACAAAGGCCATTAACATATAATTATAGCTGAAACTAGGTGGAACTCTTTTTTTTTTTGGGAGGGGGGGTTTCGAATTGAGATTGTGAATTAGCGAAGTTCAAATCAAAAGCCTAGCTGGGTAGTATTGGGCTGGGAGTTCCATCTTTGCATAATTTTCTTCAGGCTACATTTGCCCAAATAAGTCCAATGGGTTTGTAGAATTTTTTTGGCCCAATGGGTTCCTAGAATTCAAGGATTCATTTAATTTTTCCTTTTTTTTGCTTTTTAATTTTCAGTTAAATATGATAATTTATTTATTTATATCGTAATCAAATTATTTTTTATTATAATTTTATTTAAAATTTTATATATTTATAATAATTTTAATACATTAATAATTTTTTTATATATTTATCTATTCGTATCAAATTTATATTATTTTTTATTTTTAATGATATTTTAATTATTTGTTTGCTTCGCATCCATATCCTTTAATAATTTTATGTCCAAATTCTAGGTCTACTTTTTTTTAAAGTAAACGATAATGCCTTCGTAGATAGTGATAAATCAATGTGAAAGTCCTTTGAAGTTGAAAATACTGATGGACATAGCTATGCCAGATGACTAAGAATGCAAAAGTTATCCCCCACCCCCCCCAAATGATAACAAAAAAAATATAAATATGACATGGATATATAAATATTTTAAAATTTATATGATATGATTGTTAACGTATTAAAATTTATATAAATATATAACATCTAAAATATAATTATGATACAATAAAATATATAAATACGATATAAATATACTTAATATCCATGATTTTTTTGGGTTAGAAGTGACATGATCTAAATGTAAGCTTGCCCGTGGGAATACACTTATCAAATCCTTCTTCTACACTTAATTAAGTCTTGAAAATATG
>JBBYHO010507006.1:2731-21186 GCA_038382025.1 Adansonia gregorii | reverse complement strand
CATTTCACAGATGAACATTAATTATAAGGAAAATAGAGGAAGGAAATGCTTTTCTTGCAAATCCAAAGCCCCAATCTCGAGTATCCCAATGTGGAGAACATGATTATAGCACTTATAACGAAAAGAATGGAGACAATAATTGGTATCCAAATTTGTCTGATTTCATGGATGAACATTAGTTTTATGGAAAATGAGGGAAAAAAACTTTTCTTGCAAATCCAAAGCATCAAAATCGTGTATCCTAATATGGAGAACATGATTGTAGTGCCTAAAACAAAAAGAGTGGAGACTTAATGAGTATCTAGGTTTGTCTTATTTCATAGATGAACATTAATTGTAAGGAAAATGGCAGAAGTAAAAGCCTTCCTTGCAAATCCAAAGCATGAATATTATGCATCCTAATAGGGAGAACATGATTGCATTGCCCACAACAAAAAGAATGAAGATTATAATGAGTATCCAAGTTTATCTCTTTTCACGGATCAACATTATTTGTAAGGAAAATGCTTGAAAGAAAAGCTTTTCTTGCAAATCCGAAGCATCAATATCACGTATCCTAATGGGGAGAACATGATTGTAGTGCCCATAACAAAAAGAATGGAGATTATTATGAGAATCGAAGTTTGACTCATTTCATGGACGAACATTAGTTATGAAGAAAATGATGGAAATAAAAGCTGTTTTTCAAATCCAAAGCATCAATATTATGCATCCCAATATGGAGAACTTGATTGTAGTGCCCATAATAAAAATAATGGAGATTATAATGAATATCCAAGTTTGTCTCATTTCACGGATAAAAATTAATTACAGGGAAAATTGTGGAAAGAAAAGCTTTTCTTGCAAATCCAAAGCATCAATATCGTGCAACCCAATAGGGAGAAGATGATTGTAGTGCCCATAAGAAAAAGAATGGAGATTATTTTGAGTATCAAAGCTAGACTTATTTCACAAATGAACATTAATTATAAGGAAAATGGTGGAAGGAAAAGCTTTTCCTATAAATCCAAAGCATCAATATCGTGTATCCCAACGTGGAGAGCATGATTGTCATGCCTATAATGAAAGAATGGAGATTATTATGTGTATCAAAGTTTGACTCATTTCACAGGTGAACATTAATTATAAGGAAAATAGTGGAAAGAAAAGCTTTTCCTGCGAATCTAATGCACCAATATCATGCATCCTAACGGGAAGAACATGATTATAGTGCGTATAACAAAAATAATAGAGATTATAATGAGTATCTAAGTTTGTCTCATTTTAGGGATAAACATTATTTTTAATGAAAATGCCAAAAAGAAAAGCTTTTCATGCAAATCCTAAGCACCAATATCGTGCATCCCAATGTAGAGAACACGATTGTAGTGGCTATAATAGAAATAATGTAAATTCTTACAAGAATCCAAGTTTGACTCATTTTATAGATGAATATTAATTATAGGGAAAATGGTGGAAAGAAAGCTTTTCTTGCAAATTCAAAGCATTAATATCATGCATTCTAATAGGGAGAATATGATTGTAATGCCCATAACAAAAAGATTGTAGATTATTATGAGCATCCAAGTTTGACTCATCTCATAGGCGAACATTAATTATAGTGTATCCCAATATGGTCCAAAGCATATTGGGTATCCCAAAGCATCAATATCGTGTATCCCAATATGGAAAACTTGATTGTAGTGCCCCTAATGAAAAGATGGAGGTTATAATGAGTATCCAAGTTTGTTTCATTTCACCGATGAACATTAATTATAAGGAAAATTATAGAAAAAAAGGTTTTGTTGCAAATCTAAAGGATCAATATTGTGCATTCCAATAGGGAGAACATGATTGTAGTGCTCATAACAAAAGGAATGTAGATTGTTACGAGTACTTAGTTTGACTCATTTCACGGATGAACATTAATTATATGGAAAATGGTGGAAAGAAAGGCTTTTCTTACACATCCAAAGCATCAATATCATGTATCCCAATATAGAGAATATGATTGAAGAGCCCATAATGAAGAGAATGGAGATTGTCATACGTATCCAAGTTTGACTCAATTCACAGATGAACATTAATTATTGGGAAAATGGTTCGAAGAAAGGATTTTCCAGCAAATCCATAGCATTAATAACTTGCATTGCAATGTGGAGAACCTAAGGAGTATCCAAGTTTGTCTCATTTCACAAATGAAAAATAATTATAAGTAAAATAGTGGAAAGAAATGCTTTTCTTGCAAATCCAAAGCATCAATATCATGCATCCCAATAGGAAGAACATGATTCTAGTGCCTATAACAAAAAGAGGGATGATTATAATGAGTATCCAAGTTTGTTTCTTTTCATAAATGAGCATTATTTGTAAGGAACATGCCAAAAAGAAAAGCTTTTCTTGCAAATCCTAAGCACCAATATCATGTATCCCAATGTGGAGAACATGATTGTAGCACCCATAACAAAAAGAATGGAGATTATAATGGGTATCCAAGTTTGTCCTATTTCATGGATGAAGATTAATTATAAGGGAAATGGTGGAAAGAAATGCTTTTCTTGCAAATCGAAAGCATCAATACTGTGTAACCCAATATGGAGAACATGATTGTAGTGCCCATAACAAAAAGAATGTAGATTATTCCGGGTATCCAAGTTTGACTCATTTCACAAACAAACATTATTTGTAAGGAAAATGGTGGAAAGAAAACCTTTTCTTGCAGATCTAAAGCACCAAAATCATGTATCCTATTATGGAGAACACGATTGTAGTGCCCATAACAAAAATAATGTAAATTCTTATAAGTATCCATGTTTGACTTATTTCACGAATAAACATTAATTACAAGGAAAATGGTGAAAAGAAAGGATTTTCTTGCAAATCCAAAGCTTCAATATCGTGTATCCTAATATGGAGATCATGATTGTAGTGTCCATAATGGAAAGAACGAAGACTATAATGAGTATCCAAGTTTGTCTTATTTCACAGACAAACATTAATTATAGGGAAAATGGCAAAAAGAAAAGCTTATCTTGCAAATCGAAAGCATCAATATCGTGTATCTAGTGTGGAGAACATGATTGTAGTGCCTATAATAAAAAGAATGTAGATTATTATGAGTATCCAAGTTTGGCTCATTTCATGGATGAACATTGATTACAAGTAAAACGGTGCAAAGAAAAACTTTTCTTGCAAATCCAAAGCATCACTATCGAGTATCCCAATGTAGAGAACATGATTGTACTGCTTGTGATAAAAAAATGCAGATTATTACGAATATCCAAGTTTGACTTATTTCACGGATGAACAATAATTATAAGTAAATGGTGGAAAGAAAAGGTTTTCTTGCAAATCAAAGCATCCATATCGTGTAGCCTAAAGTGGAGAACTTGATTGCAGTACCCATAATGAAAAGAATAGAGATTATAAGGAGTATCCCAGTTGTCTCACTTCATGGATGAACATTAATTATAAGGAAAATGGTGGAAAGAAAAGCTTTTCTTACAAATCTAAAGCATCAATGTCGTGTATCTCAATGAGGAGAACATAATTGTAGTGCCCATAATGAAAAGAGTAAAGATTATTAGGAGTATCAAGTTTGACACATTTCAAAGATGAAATTAATTTTATGTAAAATGGTGGAAAGAAAAGCTTTTCTTGCAAATCCAAAGCTTTAATATTGTGTATCTCAATGTGGAGAACATGATAGTGGTGCCCATGAAAAAAATAATGGAGATTATAATAAGTATCTAGGTTTATCTCATTTCACAGATGAAAATTAGATATAAGGAAAATGGTGAAATGAAAGGCTTTTCTTGTAAATCTAAAGCATCAATATTGTGTATCCCAATTCAGAGAACATGATTGTAGTGCCCATAAAAAAAGAATGGTGATTATTACGAGTGTCCAAGTTTGTCTCATTTCACAGATGAACATTAATTATAATGAAAAGAGAGGAAAGAAATGCTTTTCTTGCAAATTCAAAGCCCTAATCTCAAGTATCCAAATGTGGAGAACATGATTGTAGCACCTATAACAAAAAGTATAGAGATAATAATTGGCATCCAAGTTTGTCTGATTTCATGGATGAACATTAGTTTTATGGAAAATAGGGGAAAAAGCTTTTCTTGCAAATCCAGAGCATCAAAATCGTGTATCCTAATGTAGAAAACATGATTGTAGTGCCTATAACAAAAAGAGTGGAGACTATAATGAGTATCTAGGTTTATCTTATTTCATAGATGAACATTAATTGTAAGGAAAATGGCAGAAAGAAAAGCCTTCCCTACAAATCCAAAGCATGAATATTGTGCATCCTAATAGGGAGAACATGATTGCATAGCCCATAACAAAAATAATAAAGATTATAATGAGTATCGAGGTTTATCTCTTTTCACAGATGAACATTATGTGTAAGGAAAATGCTCGAAAGAAAAGCTTTTCTTGCAAATCCAAAGCATCAATATCACACATCCCAATGGGGAGAACATGGTTGTAGTGCCCATAACAAAAAGAATGTAGACTATTATGAGTATTTAAGTTTGACTCATTTCATGGACGAACATTTGTTATGAGGAAAATGGTGGAAATAAAAGCATTTTTTTTCAAATCCAAAGCATCAATATCGTGTATCCCAATGTGGAGAACTTGATTGTAGTGCCCATAATAAAAATAATGGAGATTAGAATAAATATCCAAGTTTATCTCATTTCACGGATGAAAATTAATTATAAGGAAAATGGTGAAAAAAAAGCTTTTGTTGCAAATCTAAAGCATCAATATTGTGCGTCCCAATAAGGAGAACATGATTGTAGTGCTCATAACAAAAGGAATCTAGTTTGTTATGAGCGTCCTAGTTTGACTTATTTCACAGATGAACATTAATTATAAGGAAAATGGTGGAAAGAGAGGCATTGTAGTGCCCATAATGAAAAGAATAGAGATTAGTAAGAGTATCCAAGTTTGACTCATTTCACGGATAAGTATTAATTATAAGGAAAATGATGGAAAGAAAAGCTTGTCTTGCAAATCCAAAGCATCAGTATCGTGTATCCCAACATAGGGAGCATGATTGTAGTGCCCATAACAAAAGGAATAGAGATTATTAGTAGTAACCAAGTTTGACTCATTTCATGGATGAATGTTAATTATAAGTAAAATAGCAAGAAAGAAAAGCTTTTCCTGCAAATATAAAGCATTAATATCATGCATCCCAAAGGGGAGAACATGACTTTAGTGCCTATAACAATAATAATGTAGAATATTAGGAGTATCTAAGTTCAACTTATTTCACAGATGGATGTTAATTGTAAGGAAAATGGTGAAAAGAAAAGCTTTTCTTGCAAATCCAAAGCGTCAATATCGTGTATTGCAATATGGAGAACATGATTCTAGTGCCTATAACGAAAAGAATATAGATCAGTACAAGTACCCAAGTTTGACTCATTTCATGGATGAACATTAATTATAAGGAAAATGATGGAAAGAAAAACTTTTCTCATAAATCTAAAGAATTAATATCGTGCATCCCAATGGGGAGAACATGACTGTAATGCCCATAGCGAAAAGAATGGATATTATTATGAGTATCCATGTTTGACGTATTCCAGCGATGAACATTAATTATATGTAAAACAATGGATAGAAAAGCTTTCCTTGCAAATCTAAAGCATCAATATTGTGTATCCAATACAGAGAACATGAATGTAGTGCCCATAATAAAAAGAATAGAGATTACTAGGAGTATCCAAGTTTGACTTATTTCATGGATAAGCACTAATTATAAGGAAAATGGTGGAAAGAAAAGCTTTTGTTGCAAATCCAAAGCATCAATATTGTGTATCCCAATGTTGAGAACATGATTGTAGTGCCCATAATGAAAAGAATAGAGATTATAATGGTTATCCAAGTTTATCCTATTTCATGGGTGAACATTAATTATAAAGAAAATGGTGGAAAGAAAAGCTTTTCTTGCAAATCTAAAGCAACAATATTATGCATCCCAATAGGAAAAACATGAATGTAGTGCCTATAGCGAAATGAATGGTGATTATTATGAGTATCCATGTTTGACTCATTTCACGGATGAACATTAATTGTAAGTAAAATGGTGGAAAAAAGGCTTTTCTTGCACATCTAAAGGACCAATATCGTATATCCCAATATAGGGAACATGATTGTAGTGCCCACAGTAAAAAGAATGGAGATTATTAGGAGTATCCAAGTTTGACTCACTTTATCGATAAACATTAAGTATAAAGGAAAATTGTGGAAAGAAAAGCTTTTCTTGCAAATCCAAAGTGTCAATATCATATATCCCAATGTGGAGAGCATGATTGTAGCGCACATAACAAAAAGAATATGGATTATTATAGGTATCCAAGTTTGACTCATTTTATGGATAAACATTAATTATAAGTAACGCGGCAGACAGAAAAGCTTTTCATGCAAATCTAAAGCATCAATATTATGCATCCCAATTGGGAGAACATGATTGTAGTGCCCATAACCAAAAGAATGTAGATTTTTCAAAGTATCCAATTTGACTTATTTCATATGCGAACATTAATTAAAAGGAAAAAGGTGGAAAGAGAAGCTTTTCTTGCAAATCGAAAGCATCAATATCGTGTATCCCAATGTGGAGAACATGATTGTAGTGCCCATAATGGAAAGACTGGAGATTATTTGGAGCAACTAAGTTTGACTTATTTCACGGATGAGCATTACTTATAAGGAATATGGTGGAAAGATAAGCTTTTCTTGCAAATCCAAAGCATCAATATCATCTATCCCAAAGTTAAGGACATGATTGTAGTGCTTATAACGAGAAGAATGGAGATTATAAGTTGAGAACATGATTGTAGTGCTCATAGCGAGAAGAATGGAGATTATAATAGGTATCTAAGTTTGTCTTATTTCCTGGATGAATGTCAATTATAAAAAAATGGTGGAAAGAAAAACTTTTCTTGCAAATCCAAAGCATCAATATTGTGCATCCTAATAGGGAGAACATAATTGTAGCACCGATAACAAAAAGAATAGAGATTATTATGAGTATACAAGTTTGTCTTACTTGACAGATGAACATTAATTTTAAGTATGGTGTGAATAAAATCTTTTCTTGCAAATCCAAAGCATCAATACCATGTATCCAAATGTGGAGAACATGATTGTAGTGGCCACAATAAAAAGAAAGTAGATTATCACGAATATCCAAGTTTGACTCATTTCACGGATAAACATTAATTATAAGTAAAATGGTGGAAACAAAAGCTTTTCAAGCAAATCTAAAGCAGCAATATCATGCATCCAAATAGGTAGAACATGAGTGCAGTGCCCATAGCAAAAAGATTGTAGATTATTATGAGCATCCCAGTTTGACTCATTTCATGGATGAACATTAATTATAAATAAAATGGTGGAAAAAAGAAAGCTTTTCTTGTAAATTTAAATCATCAATATCGTGCATCCCAATGTGGAGAACATGATTGTAGTGCCCATAATGAAAATAATAAAAATTATTAGGACTATCCAAGTTGACTGATTTCATGGATAGGCATCAATTATAAGAAAAATGGTGGAAAGAAAAGCTTTTCTTGCAAATCCAGAGCATCAATATCATGTATGCCAATGTGGAGAGCATGATTATGGTTCCCACAACAAAAAAAAAGTAGATTATTATGAGTATCCAAGTTTGACTCATTTCACGGATAACGGATAAACATTAATTATAAGTAAAATGGTGGAAAGAAAAGCTTTTCTTGCAAATCTAAAGCATCAATATCATGCATCATATTGGGGAGAAAATGATTGTAGTGCCCATAACAAAAAGAATGTAGATTGTTAGCAGTATCCAAGTTTGACTCATTTCACAAATAAACATTAATTGGCAGGAAAATGGTGGAGAAAAAAGCTTTTCCTGCAAATCCACAGCATTAACGTCAGGTATCGCAAGATGGAGCACATGATTGTAGTGCCCATAACGAAAAGAACGGAGATTATAATCAGTATCCAGGTTTGTCTCATTTCACGGATGAACATTAATTTTAGGGAAAATGGTGGAAAGAGAAGCTTTTCTTGCAAATCCAAAGCACCAATATCATTGATTGTAACGTGGAGAACATGATTGTTAAGCCCATAACAAAAGGAATGTAGACTCTTACGAGTATTCAAGTTTGACACATTTCACGGATGAATATTAATTAAAAGGAAAATGGTGGAAAGAAAAGCTTTTCTTGCAAATCCAAAGCATCAATATCGTGTATCCCAATAGGGAGAACATGACTATAATGCCTATAGCGAATAGAATGGAGATTATTATATGTACCCAAGTTTGACTCATTTCATCGATGAACATTAGTTATAGGTATAATAGTAGGAAGAAAAGGTTTCCCTGCAAATCAAAATGATCAACATCGTATATCCCAATGTGGAGAACATGATTGTAGTGCCCATAATGAAAAGAATGGTGATTATTAGGAGTATCCAAGTCTGATTCATTTCACGGATGAGCATTAATTATAAGGAAAATGGTGAAAAAAATCTTTTCTTGCAAATCCAAGGCATAAATATTGTTTATCCTAATGTGGAGGGCCCACAACAAAAAGAATGTAATTATTACGCGTATCCAAGTTAGACGCATTTCATGGATGAACATTAATTATAAGTAAAATGGTTGAAAAAAAGCTTTTTTTGTAAATCAAAGGCATCAATAATGTGTATCATAATGTGAGCAACATGATTGTAGTGCCTATAACGAAAAGAATGGAGATTACAATGAATATCGAAGCTTGTTTCATTTCATGGATAAACATTAATTATACAAAAAATTAGGGAAAAAAAGTTTTTCTTGGAAATCTAAAGCATCATGTGGCGTATCCTAATGTGGAGAACATGATTGTAGTGCCCATAATGAAAAGAGTGGAGATTATGATTAGTATCCAAGTTTGTCTCATTTCATAGAAAAACATTAATTATAAGGAAAATGGTGGAAAGAAAAGCTTTCCTTGCAAATCCAAAGCATCAATATCATGCATCCCAATAGGGAGAACATGACTATAGTGCCCATGGCAAAAAGAATAGAGATTATTATGCGTATCCAAGTATGACTCATTTCATGGATGAACATTAATTATAAATAAAATGGTGGAAAGGAAAGCTTTTCTTGTAAATCTGAAGCTTCAATATCATGTGTCCCAAAGTGTAACATGATTATAGTGCCCATAATGAAAAGAATGGAGACTATCAAGAGTATCCAAGCTTGAGTCATTTCACGGATGAGCATAAATTACAAGGAAAATGATATGAAGAAAAGCTTTTCTTGGAAATCCAAAGCATCAATATTGTGTATCCCAATGTAGAGAACATGATTGTAGTAGCCACAACAAAAAGAATGTAGATTATTATGAGTATCCAAGTTTAACTTATTTCATGGATGAACATTAATTATAAGTAAAATGATGTAAAGAAAAGCTTTTCATGCAAATCTAAAGCATCAATATCATGCATCCAAATAGGCAGAACATGATTGCAGTGCCCATAACAAAAAGAATGTATACTATTAAGAGTATCTAAGTTTGACTCATTTCACAGATGAACATTAATTATAAGGAAAATGGTGGAAAGAAAAGCTTGTCTTGCAAATTCAAAGCATTAATATCATGCATCCTAATAGGGCAAAGATGACTGTCATGCCCATAGCTAATAGAATGGAGATTATTATGCGTATCCAAGTTTGACTCATTTCACGGATAAGCATTAATTATAGGTATAATGGTGGAAAAAAAGGGTTTCCTACAAATCTAAACCATCAATATCGTATATCCCAACATGGAGAACATAATTATAGTGCTGATAATGAAAACAATGGTGATTATTAGAAGTATCCAAGTCTGATTCATTTTATGGATGAGCATTAATGATAAGGAAAATGGTAGAAAAAAAATCTTTTCTTGCAAATCCAAAGCATCAATATCGTTTATTCTAATGTGGAGAGCATGATTCTAGTGTGCACAACAAAAGGAATGCAGATTATTACACGTATCCAAGTTTGACTCATTTCACGGATAAACTTTAATTATAAGTAAAATGGCAGAAAAAAAGCTTTTCTTGTAAATCTAAGGCATCAATATCGTGTATCGCAACGTGGAGAACATAATTATAGTGCCCATAATGAAAAGAATGAAGATTATAATGAGTATCGAAGCTTGTTTCAATTCATGGATAAACATTAATTATACAAAAAATGAGGGAAGAAAAGCTTTTCTTGGAAATCCAAAGCATCAATATCGTGTTTCCCAATGCAGAAAACATGATTGTAATGCCTATAATGAAAAGAATGGAGATTATGATTAGTATCCAAGTTTGTATTATTCCACAGATAAACATTAATTATAAGGAAAAGGGTGGAAAGAAAAGCTTTTCTTGTAAGTCGAAAGCATCAATATCGTGCATCCAAATAGGGAGAACATGACTGTATTGCCCATGGCGAAAATAATAGAGATTATTATGAGTATCCAAGTTTGACTCATTTCATTGATGAACATTAATTATAAATAAAATGGTGGAAAGGAAAGCTTTTCTTGCAAATCTAAAGCATCGATATCGTCTATCCCAATGTGGAGAACATTATTATAATACCTATAATGAAAAGAATAGAGACTAATAGGAGTATCCAAGTTCGACTCATTTCACGGATGAGTATTAATTATAAGGAAAATGGTGTAAAGAAAAGCTTTTCTTGCAAATCCAAAGCATCAATATTGTGTCTCCCAATGTGGAGAAGATAATTGTAGTGGCCATAACAAAAGGAATGTAAATTATTATGAGTATCCAAGTTTGACTCATTTCACGGATGAACATTAATTATAAGTTAAATGGCAGAAACAAAAGCCTTTCATGCAAATCTAAAGCGTCAATATCATGCATCCAAATAGGAAGAACATGATTGTAGTGCCCATAACAAAAAGAATGTAGATTATTATAGAGATCCAAGTTTGACTCATTTCTTGGATGAACATTAATTATAAGTAAAATAGTGGAAAGAAAAGCTTTTCTTGTAAGTTTAAAGCATCAATATCATGTATCCCAATATGGAGAACACGATTGTAGTGCCCATATTGAAAAAAAATAAAGATTATTAGGAGTGTCTAAGTTTGACTCATTTCATGGGTAAGCATTAATTATAAGGAAAATAGTGGAAAGAAAAGCATTTCTTCTAATTCCAAAGCATCAATATTGTGTATGCCCATGTGGAGAGCGTGATTGTAGTACCCACAAAAAAAGAATGTAGATTATTACGAGTATCTAAGTTTGACTTATTTCACAGATGAACATTAATTATAAGTAAAATGGTGAAAAGAAAAGCTTTTCTTGCAAATTTAAAGCATCAATATCATGCATCATACTGGGGAGAACATGGTTGTAGTGCCCAAAACAAAAAGAATGTAGATTGTTAGGAGTATCCAAGTTTGTCTTATTTTACAGACGAATAAGGAAAATGGTGGAAAGAAAAGCTTTTCTAGCAAATCCAAAGCGTTAATATCATGTATCGCAATATGGAGCACATGATTGTAATGGCCATAACGAAAAGAACGGAGATTATAATGAGTATCTAGGTTTGTCTAATTTCACGGATGAACATTAATTATACAAAAAATAGCTGAAAGAGAAGCTTTTCTTGCAAATTCAAAGCACCAATATCGTGTATCCTAATGTAGAGAACATGATTGTTAAGCTAATAACAAAAAGAATGCAGACCCTTACGAGTATTCAGGTTTTCTTGTAAATCTAAACCATCAATATCATATATCCCAATGTAGAGAACATGATCATAGTGCCCATAATGAAAAGAATGGTGATTATTAGGAGTATCCAAGTTTGATTCATTTCACAAATGAGCATTAATTATAAGGAAAACGGCAAAAAGAAAATCTTTTCTTGCATATCCAAGGCATTAATATTGTACATCCTAATGTGAGAGCGTGGTTGTAGTGTGCATAACAAAAAGAATTTAGATTGTTATGCATATCCAAGTTTGACTCATTTCATGAAACATTAATTATAAGTAAAATGGCAAAAAAAAGCTTTTCTTGTAAATCTAAGGCATCAATATCGTGTATCACAATGCGGAGAATATTATTGTAGTGCCCATAAGGAAAAGAATGGAGATTATAATGAGTATCGAAGTCTGTTTCATTTCATGGATAAACATTAATTATCAAGAAAATAAGGGGAAGAAAAGCTTTTCTTGGAAATCCAAAGCACCAATATCGTGTATCCCAGTATGGAGAACTTGATTGTAGTGCCTATAAAGAAAAGAATGGCGATTATGATGAGTATCCAAGTTTGTCTCATTCCACGGATAAACATTAAATATAAGGAAAAGGGTGGAAAAAAAAAGCTTTTCTTACAAATCTAAAGCATCAATATCATGCATCCAAATAGGGAGAACATGACTGTATTGCCCATGGCGAAAAGAATTAAGATTATTATGAGCATCCAAGTTTGACTCATTTCATGGATGATAATTAATTTTAAGCAAAATGGTGGAAAGGAAAGCTTTTCTTGAAAAACTAAAGCATCAATATGGTGTATCCCAATGTAGAGAACATGATTATAGTGCCCATAATGAAGAGAATGGAGACTACTAGGAGTATCGAAGTTTGACTCATTTCACAGATGAGATTAATTATAAGGAAAATGGTGTCAAGAAAAGATTTTCTTGCAAATCCAAAGCATCAACATCGTGTATCCCAACGTGGAGAACATGATTGTAGTGGCCATAACAAAAAGAATGTAAATTATTACGAGTATCCAAGTTTGACTTATTTCATGGATGAACATTAAATATAAGTTAAATGGCGAAAAAAAAGCCTTTCATGCAAATCTAAAGCACCAATATCATGCATACAAATAGGAAGAACATGATTGTAGTGCCCATAACAAAAAGAATGTAGATTGTTAGGAGTATCCAAGTTTGACTCATTTCATGGATGAACATTAATTACAAGTAAAATAGTGGAAAGAAAAGCTTTTCTTGTAAATTTAAATTATCAATATTGTGTATCCCAATGTGGAGAACATGATTGTAGTGCCCATAATAGAAAGAACAGATTATTAAGAGTTTCTAAGTTTGACTCAATTCACAGATGAGCATTAATTAGAAGGAAAATGGCGGAAAGAAAAACTTTTGTTGCAAATGCAAAGCATCAATATCGTGTATGCCAACATCGCAAGTGTAATTGTAGTGCCCACAACAAAAAAAATATAGATTATTAGGAGTATCTAAGTTTGACTCATTTCACGGATGAACATTAATTATAGGTAAAATAATGGAAGGAAAAGCTTTTCTTACAAATCTAAAGCATCAACATCATGCATCATACTGGGGAGAACATGGTTGTAGTGCCCATAACAAAAAGAATATAGATTGTTAGGAGTATCCAAGTTTAACTCATTTCACAGATGAACATTAATTGTAAGGAAAATGGCGGAAAGGAAAGCTTTTCTTCCAAATCCAAAGCATTAATATCATGTATTGCTATATGGAGCACATGATTGTAGTGCCCATAACGAAATGAACGAAGATTATAACGAGTATCCAGGTTTGTCCAAATTCATGGATGAACATTAATTATAAGGAAAATAGTGGAAAGAAAAGCTTTTCTTGCAAATTCAGAGCACCAATATGGTGTATCCCAATGTGGAGAACATGATTGTTGAGCCCATAACAGAAAGAATGTAGACTTTATGAGTATTCAAGTTTGACACATTTGACAGACGAACATTAATTATAAGGAAAATGGGGGAATGAAAAGCTTTTCTTGTAAATCCAAAGCTTCAATATGGTGCATCCCAATGGGGAGAACATAACTGTAATGCCCATAGTGAATAGAATAGAGATTATTATGTATATCCAAGTTTGACTCATTTCACAGATGAACATTAATTATAGGTATAATGGTGGAAAGAAGAGGTTTTTTGCAAATTTAAACCATCAATATCATATATCCTAATGTGAAGAACATGATTGTAGTGCCTATAATGAAAAGAATGGTGATTATTCGGAGTATCCAAGTCTGATTCATTTCACAGATGAGCGTTAATTATAAGGAAAATAGTAGAAAGAAAATCTTTTCTTGCAAATCCAAAGGATCAATATCGTGTATCCTAATATGAGAGCGTGATTGTAGAGTGCACAAAAAAAAAGAGTGTAGATTATTATGCATATCCAAGTTTAACTCATTTCATGGATGAACATTAATTATAAGTAAAATAGCAGAAAAAAAAGCTTTTCTTGTAAATCTAAGGCACCAATATTATGCATCGCAATGTGGAGAACATGATTGTAGTTCCCATAATGAAAAAAATGGAGATTATAATGAGTATCGAAGCTTGTTTCATTTCGTGGATGAACATTAATTATCTAAAAAATAGGGGAAAGAAAAGTTTTTCTTCGAAATCCATAGCATCAATATCGTGTATCCCAATGTGGAGAACATGATCGCAGTGCCCATAATGAAAAGAATGGAGATTATGATGAGTATCAAAGTTTGTCTCATTCCACAGATAAACATTAATTATAAGGAAAAGGGTGAAAAGAAAAGCTTTTCTTGCAAATCCAAAGCATCAATATCATGCATCCAAATGGGGAAAACATCACTGTATTGCCCATGGCGAAGAGAATAGAGATTATTATGAGCATCCAAGTTTCACTCATTTCATGGATGAACATTAATTATAAGTAAAATGGTGGAAAAGAAAGCTTTTCTTGCAAAACTAAAGCATCAAGATTGTGTATCCCAATATGGAGAGCATGATTATAATGCCCATAATGAAGAGAATGGAGATATTAGGAGTATCGAAGTTAACTCATTTCACGGATGAGATTAATTATAAGGAAAATGCTATAAGGAAAGATTTTCTTGCAAATCCAAAGCATCAATATCGTGCATCCCAATGTGGAGAACATGATTGTAGTGGCCACAACAAAAAAAATGTAAATTATTACGAGTATCCAAGTTTGGCTTATTTCACGGATGAACATTAATTATAAGTTAAATGGCGAAAAGAAAAGCCTTTCATACAAATCTAAAGCATCAATATCGTGCATACAAATAGGAAGAACATGATTTAGTGCCCATAACAAAAAGAATATAGATTATTAGGAGTATCCAAGTTTGACTCATTTCATGGATGAACATATTATAAGTAAAATAGTGGAAAGAAAAGCTTTTCTTGTAAATTTAAAGTATCAATATCATGTATCCCAATGTGGAGAACATGATTGTAGTGCCTATAATGGAAATAATAGATTATTAAGAGTTTCTAAGTTTGACTTAATTCACGGATGAGCATTAATTAAAAGGAAAATGGCGGCAAGAAAAACTTTTCTTGTAAATCTAAAGCATCAATATCGTGTATGCCAACATGGTAAGCGTAATTGTAGTGCCCATAACAAAAAAAATGTAGATTATTACGAGTATCTAAGTTTGACTCATTTTACGGATGAACATTAATTATAGGTAAAATAGTGGAAGGAAAACCTTTTCTTGCAAATCTAAAGCATCAACACCATGCATCATACTAGGGAGAACATGGTTGTAGTACCCATAACAAAAAGAATATAGATTGTTAGCAGTATCCAAGGTTGACTCATTTCACAGATGAACATTAATTATGAGGAAAATGACAGAAAGGAAAGCTTTTCTTCCAAATCCAAAGCGTTAATATCATGTATTGCTATACGGAGCTCCTGATTATAGTGCCCATGATGAAAAGAACGAAGATTATAACGAGTATTTAGGTTTGTCCAATTTCATGGATGAACATTAATTTTAAGGAAAATAGTGGAAAGAAAAGCTTTTCTTGCAAATTCAGAGCACCAATATTGTGTATCCTAATGTGGGGAACATGATTGTTGAGCCCATAACAAAAAAAATGTAGACTCTTATGAGTATTCAAGTTTGACACATTTCACGGATGAATATTAATTATAAAGAAAATGGTGGAAAGAAAAGCTTTTCTTGCAAATCCAAAGCATCAATATGGTGCATCCCAATGGGGAGAAAATGACTATAATGCCCACAGTGAATAGAATGGAGATTATTATGTGTATCCAAGTTTGATTCATTTCACGGATGAACATTAATTATAGGTATAATGGTGGAAAGAAAAGGTTTTCTTGCAAATCTAAACTATCAATATCATATATCCCAATATGGAGAACATGATCATAGTGCCCATAATGAAAAGAATGGTGATTATTAGGAGTATCCAAGTCTGATTCATGCCATAGATGAGCATTAATTATAAGGAAAATGGTAGAAAGAAAATCTTTTCTTGCAAATCCAAAGCATCAATATCGTGTAGCCTAATGTGAGAGCATGATTATAGAGTGCACAACAAAAAGAGTGTAGATTATTATGCATATCCAAGTTTGACTCATTTCATGGATGAACGTTAATTATAAGTAAAAAGGCAGAAAAAAAGCTTTTCTTGTAAATCTAAGACATCAATATTGTGTATCGCAATGTGGAGAACATGATTATAGCTCCCATAATGAAAAAAATGGAGATTATAATGAGTATCGAAGCTTGTTTCATTTCATGGATGAACATTAATTATCCAAAAAATAGGGAAAAGAAAAGTTTTTCTTAGAAATCCATAGCATCAATATCATGTATCCCAATGTGGAGAACATGAATGCAGTGCCCATAATGAAAAGAATGGAGATTATGATGAGTATCAAAGTTTGTTTCATTCTACAGATAAACATTAATTATAAGGAAAATGGTGGAAAGAAAAGCTTTTCTTGCAAATCCAAAGCATCAATATCATGCATCCAAATAGGGAGAACATCACTGTGTCGCCCACGGCGAAGAGAATAAAGATTATTATGAGTATCTAAGTTTTACTTATTTTATGGATGAACATTAATTATAAGGAAAATGGTGTAAAGAAAAGCTTTTCTTGCAAATCCAAAGCATCAATATCGTGTATCCTAATGTGGAGAACATGATTGTAGTGGCCACAACAAAAAGAATGCAATTTATTATGAGTAACCAAGTTTGACTCATTTCACGGATAGACATTAATTATAGGTTAAATGGCAGAAAGAAAAGCCTATCATGCAAATATAAAGCATTAATATCATGCATCCAAATAGGAAGAACATGATTGTAGTGCCCATAACAAAAAAAAAATGTAGATTATTAGGAGTATCCGAGTTTGACTCATTTTATGGATGAACATTAATTTTAAGTAAAATAGTGGAAAGAAAAGCTTTTCTTGCAAATTTAAAGCATCAATATCATGTATCCCAATATGGAGAACATGATTGTAGTGCCCATAATGAAAAGAATGGTGATTATTAGGAGTATCCAAGTCTGATTCATTTCACATATGAGCATTAATTATAAGCAAAATGATAGAAAAAAATCTTTTCTTGCAAATCCAAAGCATCAATATCGCGTATCCTAATGTAGAGAGCAAGATTGTAGTGCCCACAACAAAAAAAATGTTAGACTATTACGCGTATCTAAGTTTGGCTCATTTCATGAATAAACATTAATTACAAGTAAAATGGCAAAAAAAAAAGCTTTTCTTGCAAATCTAAGGCATCAATATCGTGTATCCCAATATGGAGAACATGATTGTAGTGCCTATAACGAAAAGAATGGAGATTCTAATGAGTATCAAAGCTTGTCTCATTTCATGGATGAACATTAATTATATGAAAAATAAAGAAAAGAAAAGCTTTTCTTGGAAATCCAAAGCATCAATATCGTATATCCCAATGTGGAGAAAATGATTGTAGTGCCCATAACGAAAAGAATGGAGATTATGTGAGCATCCAAGTTTATCTTATTTCATAGATAAACATTAATTATAAGGAAAATAGTGGAAAGAAAAGCTTTTCTTGCAAATCTAAAGCATTAATATCGTGCATCCCAATAGGGAGAACATGACTGTAGTGCCCATGGAAAAAAGAATGGAGATTATTATAAGTATCCAAGTGTCACTTATTTCATGGATGAGTATTAATTATAAGTAAAATAGTGGAAAGGGAAGCTTTTCTTGCAAATCTAAAGCACCAATATTGTGTATCCCAATGTGGAAAACGTGATTGTAGTGCCCATAATGAAAAGAATGGAGACTTTTAGGAGTACCCAAGTTTGACTTATTTCACGGAGGAGCATTAATTATAAGAGAAATGGTGTAAAGAAAAGCTTTTCTTGCAAATCCAAAGCATCAATATTGTGTACCCCAATATGGAGAACATGATTGCAGTGGCCATAACAAAAAGAATATAGATTATTACCAGTGTCCAAGTTTAACTCAATTCATGGATGAACATTAATTATAAGTAAAATGGTGGAAAAAAAAGCTTTTCAACAAATACAAACCATTAATATCATGCATCCAAATAGGTAGAATATGATTGTACTGCCCATAACAAAAAGAATGTAGATTAT
>JBBYHO010506995.1:0-21189 GCA_038382025.1 Adansonia gregorii | reverse complement strand
GATTTAATGATATTTTCACATGTTAGGTTATTTTAAAATTTAAATCACCCACATTGAGTATGTTTTAGAAAAAAAATATTTTTAGCGTTATTAATCAATTAAGGACTAATATTTAATTTTGATAAATTTAAGGACCCATTAGGAATTTTCATACTTTAGGTCATTTTTGTAACTTAAATTACCCATTTTGAGTAAGAATTATCATTACTTATCCTTTCGAGTCAATTAGGGGTATCAAATACTCATATGTCAAAGGTATAACCATGGGTATTTTTGTAATTTTTCTCATTGAGATGCTTTTATACCAAAAGTGTATGTTTAAGGTTGTTTTAGCCTTTTTAGCTCATTTTTGAGTCCATTAGGGGTACCATGATACTTCTAGGGTGAAAGTATACCCTAAAGGCATTTTCATAATTTTTCTTCACTTGGATGCTTTTTTGCCAAAGGTAAATCTTTAGGGTTCATTTAGCCTTTTAGGTCATGTTTGAGTCCATTAGGGGTACTGAGGTATTTTCATGTTGAAGGTATACTTAAGGGATATTTTCATAATTTTTCCTACCAGGTGCCTTAGTGTCGATGGTGAGCCTTAGAAATATTTTAATTTTCCTTAAAACCTAATCCTAAGGGGTTACTGGGTGCCTTAGTGTCGATGGTAAGCCTTAAGAATATTTTAATTTTCCTTAGAACCTAATCTTAAGTAGTTATCGGATGCCTTAGTATCGATGGTAAGCCTTAAGAATATTTTAATTTTCCTTAGAACCCAATCATAAGTAGTTACCGAGTGCCTGCGTTCGATGGTAAGCCTTAGGAATATTTTAATTTTCCATAGAACCAAATCCTAAGTAGTTATCAGGTGCCTTAGTATCAATGGTAAGCCTTAGGGATATTTTAATTGTAACATAGTCTTAAGTAACCATCGGGTGTTTCTATGCCAAAATTATACTTTAAAGATAGGTTCATTTTTCTTTTATCTTTTTAGTCATAGGATTCGAATTAGTACTTTAATGTCTAAACCGAGTCATAGGTCATTTATTTTTGTTTGAAATAAAATTCATATGTCTTTGTAAAATAAAGGCAATCTCTCGGAGTTAGAGTGATGCGTGAAACTCTTCCCACGATATGTGATAGGGGTTTTACGGATCATTCTAATGATGACATACCCTTTTTAAAATGGAAAACGGGAATTTTATAAAAATGAAAACCTTTCGCATTTTGCCAGGTACTCTAGTAGGAAGTGAAAAACATTTTGGTTTTTTAGAACCTTTTATGTCCCTCTGATTTTTTGTTGGGATATAAAAGGGAATAACAAAAACTTTAGTTTCCCATTGGTTTTTCGATAAGGGTGCTAGACATTTTGATTTTCAAAATGCAAAACCCTAATTTTCTCTCATGGAGTAAAAAAATCTTATTTTAATAATAGAAAAATTGTAATTAAATACCACATAGTGAAGCCAGATAAAAATTAAAGTTCAAATTAACCATGATCAATAAGGTACCAATTTTGGGCACCATGAGAGGGTCGATCTTTACTTATGGCTGATTCGACTCCCAAACCCTTAAAAAATTTCTTTGGCACTTCGCAGGCCATGAAATTTATCTTTAAGGTTTTGTGACCCTTAAAGCATTAGTTTCGACGGTGACCAATCTCACTTAGCCAAAACAGATTGGTGATGACTCCAAATAAATAGTAATTTCATGATGACTATTTAGGGTTAAGATGGGCAAATGATTCAATTAAACTACCGACTCCCTAGAAATAAGAGAATATTAATATCAATATGGCCCTCCCAAAAAAGAAGAATAAATAGTTTTGAAATAATGATACATCAGCACTTATAATGTCAAGGGTCATTTAAGTCGGGCTTGGCCAGGATTCCCATCCAAGCCATGTTATGACAACTTGGCGACTCCACTGGGGACCCAATTTTTTAGATAGTCAGTCCTAAAATTAATCATGTGTTAATTAAGTTTTAATTAATCCAGTTTCAATTGGCATTTAGTTCAATTCCCATTTTGGAAAATTTTTCTTTATGACTTATTTTATTTTTATGCAATGTTTATGTATTTTCTCTTTATTTTAAAAAAGGGTATGTTTATCCCTTTGCACACACTATGCACATCTATAGTAGTTTCCCTTTTGTCTAATGTGGAAGGGACATAAGTACCTAATAATTTAGGAAGAGGTGAAGTAGCTCTACCTTCTGAGGTGTTGGCCTCTGTTTGGGCCAGTGAAAAACTTATCAGGTGTAAATTCCTATGCTTGCTTGTGGTGTTAGCCTCATTACAGGCATGGAAGATACTCCCACTCGAATTGAACCTTTTCCAACATAAATCTATGATGGATAAGGATAAGGTACCTTGTTAGTCCATTTTATACTAGGGGCAATTTGAGAACCGATTTAGAGGTCAGACCCAAACCTTATATAGTGAATTTTAGTAACTCCCTAGTTAGTACCATACCCTTACTATAGGTGTCACCGAGGTTAGGTACATACGAAGGGATATGCATACCTTTTTCTTTCTTTATTCGCCTGCTTGATTTCAATTACATCTTTGTGATATTATTTATTGCTATGTTTTATTATCTGGAATATTTATTTCGTATAAGCTAACTTGTTCACTTTTTTTTCTTATCCTTCTTGTGCATTATTCATTTGCATCATGGGTGTTTACTTTAGGCCTTATTTCAAATCCAGCTAATTTTCATTCGATTTTATGGCAAACCAAGCAAAAGTGGTGGTTATTTCTAGAACTTTTAAAGAAGTCTGCACAGAGTCCGAACTGAATTAGAGAAAATGGGGGACTGCATACCCAGGGACTTCGTAGCGAGACTGCCAAAGATCACAGACTTGGATGTTAGACAAAATAATATTTCCAAATTGGTAAATATATAGGAAGGATAGGATGAAGCCAAGCAAACCCAATTTATGGAAAAATATGGACATATGGCCATGTTATTGAAGATCCCCATAGATAAACAGTTAGCCCGAGCTCTGATAGAATTCTGAGACCCCTCTTACCAATGCTTTTCATTTAACAACCATAACATGACCCCCACCATATAAGAGATTGCATCATTATTAGGGTTGGGACAAGTGGAGACAAGACCTATCTACTGTAAAGAGCGCAACCCATGAGTCATAGAAAAGAGATTAGGATAGATCCTTGATTTATCTCCCTTGTCTTCACTTCGAACACAAAGGCAATACCACAGTTGTTTCATGGCAATTTTTGAAGGAGTATATTAGGGATCAGCAAAAAAAAGCAGAAGCCCTTGAAGCATTTGCTTTAGCCATATAGGGATTGGTTTTCTTCCCAAAAGTTCTTGGGCATGTGGAAGCAGCGGTGATTGAGCTCTTGGACCGGTTGAATTGGAATATGCATCCTGCCCCTGCCATCTTAGCAAAAATCATTTGAACACTTAATGCATGTTGAAAGTTTGGCTAATGCAGATTCTTTGAGAGTGCATTAGTGCTATATATCTGGGCCCATAACCATTTTTGGGAGATGGCGCTGATAGGATTAGACCTTATTTCTCACACTCTATCCCTCTCCAGCATTTTGTGAAGAAAGATTGGCCACGGTCATCAACAAAGAATCAGTGGGTGACATCATTGAAGAACTTGGCTCTAAAAGAGATAACATGGAGAGCTCATTCGTTTGCACCCAAATCTATCCTGTATAGGTGCGGTCAATTATCATTTGTGCCTTTGCTTGGATTATGAGGTATAGTCAGATATTCCCTGCTTTTGGTCCGATGGGAATGTAGGACTAAGCAATTCATCCTTATGACTTTCAATTTGTCTAGGGTGGATTTGGATTATCATAGGGAAAGATATAGGAACATGCTTCCGACAACTACCATACATAGGAAATAGAGATATGAGTTGTTAGCTATAATAGCTTTGAATTAATCCTAGTTTTGATATAACTAAAACTTAAGCTTAATTAGCTTATGTTTAATTATTTTCAAGATTAGTATTTTTCCATAAAATATTTTGTAAACACTTTGAAAATTACTAGAAAGTGTTTTAACTCCTTCAAGCACTCAAAACTGTATTCTTAATACACATTTCTATATAAAACATTTTTGAGATAAGTTTTACATGTTTTAAAGTCATGAAAAACCTTTTAAAATTGATTTTTATATGCATGTATCGATACACTATGTGTATGTATCGATACAATACTTGGCAGTAGATAAATAACCTTAAAATGCTAAAATCACTATTGATGTATCAAGACAGAGCATTTTGCATCAATACAACACTGCTCATGTATTGAGATTTTGGACTGTTAAACACATTGTATCGATACCCACTTAATTGTATCGATGCAAAGACACGGCAAAGAACGGGAAATGATATTTTGAAGGCTCAAACGGCTACATTCCTTCACCAAAATGTTCCCAACGGCTAGAATCATGATCAAGGCTATAAATAAGCCACTCCAACACCTTCAACAATAAGAAGAAACAAGAGATTATGCTTAGAGTCATATCTTTCATCTTCACCATCATTTTCACTAAGTAGTTCATCTTTGTATAGGATTAATTCTTCTTATTTTTGTGTTTTTCATTTTGTATCTTTAGAAACATATTTCGTTTGAGCCAAAATTCTTGTAAACACCTAACCTTTAGAGGTTTCATTTGTTTACACTTAAATCCTTGTAAAAAGAAGGTTACTACTTAGCCATTGAAAAGTAGAGAAGGTTTCTACTTAGCCTTCAAAAGTAGTGAGAGAAGGTTCTATCTTAGCCACAAAATATAAGGGGCAGAGGTTTCTATCTTAGCCTTGAAAGATAGAGAGTGTAAAGGTTATACCTTGTCCTTGAAAAGTAAACAATTCAAGTTAGTAAATTATAGATATCCGAGGCAAGTAAGGCTGAGGTAGAGGACGTAGGCAATTAAGGTCGAACCTCTATAAATTATCAAGTTTGCTTCTTATTTCTCTTTTCTTTAATTATTGACTTTTATTCACTAACTTGCACTCCAAAGTTTATTGTTTAGATTTCTCAAGTTTATTTATTAAAGTTTTGATTTACTAAAATTTTGACTAAAATTTTGAGAAATCAATTCACCTCCTCTTGATTTTATTCACCACTAAGAGGTCTAACACGAGTCCAGGCTGCTCTCTTACATAGCTCTGACCACTCTCAGGTACGGTGTATAGAATCAATTCGGGGTTGTGATTTGATTATTCCAAGCACAGAGAGAGTTGATCTTTAAACGACCATTCAACCAAAGCCTCCCATGCCTTCTGAAGTGGAGTTAATTAGAGAAGAGGCAGAAAGAGGTTAGAAAAGAGCAGTTGCCAAGAATCAACCCCTCTAGAAAGGGATCATGTATTTGAAGATGAAGATGGAAGCCAAAGAAAAGGATCTTCAAAAAATAAAGAAGTAGTACATTTTAATAAAGCATGATTGGGTAGAACAAAATAGGAAGATGAAAACGTTGGTCTATTCGGGAGCTCCAACAAATCTCCTAGTCAAGTTGCCAAGGAAATGCATAAGCTTCGTAGAGAGCTTGAAAAGTGGAAGGCTAAATTTGTGGGAAGCAAAGCCAGGATAGCTGCATTCGAACAAAAGCAAAGGGCATATGCGGATACACGAAGACAATGGAAGAGGTTCGCAAAAAAGAATGACCGGCTCAAAAATGCCCTTCACCAAGAATGGGAAAGGGTGACAGAATTACTTCAAGAAAGGGAAGCATTCATTTCAGCTTTGGGGCAAGTAAGGCAGGACTTGTCTTAAAGAGGGATGACACTGAGGCATGGGCCCAAGCATATAAGGAATTGGATGTCTATTGGGATAACAAGTTTTGCTGAGTCCGAAACAAACATGACAAGTGGAAGGCTAATTTGCTAGGGCAATAGTTTTATATTGATCATTTGACGAAACAATTTAACTTAGCAATCATCTAAGCAAGGGATATAGCAGAGAGGATCTAAGGACTTCAAAGATAGATCAACCCAGTTAATGAATTTGGTCGGATAATACTATAACTTTTGTAACAAGTTGAAAAGCAATATCACCAAATTAGGAAGTTCTATGGACATAATACTAATATAATAAGTGATACGTAATTCCCTCATAAAATCAATGGATATTATGGATTTTGAAGTCTTGTAGTAAGGCAAATGCCCTTGAATACATTCATTACTCATGCATACATACACATGCACATATAATTATTGATCTATTAATAATTACTTAATTCTTGAAAATTTTGGAATTCACATAAGGTTTAACCATTGCGAATCTAGGCCAATCAACAGCATCAATACCCATGCATAGTTACTGCACCAGAGCAAAAGCTACACTGATGATAGAGATACCACTAGTTAGGAGGCCAACTTGCCCCACGTAGGAAACAAAAACTAATGCTCCCACTGAAGGATTCGAGGGTTACTAGTTGATGAATAAGGCACCAACCCACCATCGGTCAATGCCCAGAATGTATAACATAGGGCCTCAGCAGCTACTCCTCCACCAGTCATCATCATAAACCCGGAGGCCATACCTCAAGGAAAAATTACATTAGCTATTCTCGTCTAAGAGGAATATATGGGACTAGGCATCGAAAAAGAAAAGAAGATTATGCAAAAGGCCAAAGAAGTAGTTGAGGTTGAAAAAGAAAAGAAAAAGGCAAAACTGCTACTCCTTGAAAGAAATTAAAAGCCATAGAGGGGGCTAAATTATATAGCAGTGTGGACGTTGAAGACCTCAGCTTAGTCCCAGATCTTGTTCTCCCTTCAAAATTTAAGATGCCAGAGGTTAAGAAGTATAAAGGCACTACATCTCTGCAGGCACACATTAAAATGTTCGTCAGAAAAATAGCAGGCTACTTACAAGATGATAAACTCTTGATCCATTGTTTTCAGGAAAACCTATCAAGATTGACGTTGAGATGTTACAATGATTTGAATTGTGCCCAAATTAAATGCTAGGTCAACTTGGCAAGTACTTTTCTCCAGCAATACAAGTATATGGCTGAGTAGGCTCCAGATCGTTTGACCCTTCAAAATTTAGAGAAGAAGTCAACCGAATCCTTCAAAGAATGCCAAACGATAGAGGGATGTAGCCTCTCAATCCAATAATTTTTGATAGAGAAGGAAATGATGATGTTATTTGTCGATATTTTGTGCCAGCCCTATTATGACAAGCTAGGAGGGAACGCGAAAAAAATTTCTCCGATCTTGTAATCTCTGGAGAAATGGTCGAGTCAGCCCTTGAGGTCGGGAAGCTTACATTAGGAGAGTTTTCCAAGGTAAACAACCAAAGCCAGTGAAGAAAAAGGATGAAACACCATCAGTCAGTTATGTGAGCCAGCCACATCACCTAAGACCTCACCCCTATTATCAAAATCTAAGAAAATGCCCTAAAACACTTATCCATACAACACACCTCGAGCATCTGTTTCAATAATCGTCCAAGCTACCATTCCAAACCCACTTCCCCAAAAGCGGCCAAGACCCAACACTAATGCATAACCTAAAAAACCAATAAGTGAGACCTCATTTTGACCCTCTTCTTTATTCATATAAAGAAATGTTCGATAAACTTTCAAAAGCAAGGCTAGTAGTGCCAATTTTTGCTAAACCGTATGAAAGCAATTATCCTAGTTGGTATAACCCGAACCTACACTGTGAATGCCATGCACTACCGGGTCACTCGATTGAAAACTACTAACCCTTTAAGCACAAAGTTAAAAGCCTTCTTAATAGAGGCACATTTAAGTTTGATAATGTGCTGGCTCCCAATGTGGCAGCAAACCCTTTGCCAGATCATCCTGAGCAACGCCATTAGCATTGAAAGCAAGCAATGGAGGAAATTATGTGTGGAAGAAGTTAAAACGCCTTTAGAGAAAATATAGATGGTTCTAACCAAAGCCAAAATCCTTAGCCAGAGTTGGGAAAGCATTAAAGGACAATTTAACGATGGTGTCAATTTTTGCAAGTATTATTTGACTTTGAGGCATACCTTATAGAGTTGCCTAGGTTTATGAGCATTGATTAAAGGGATGATAAATAATGGTGAGATTGAGTTTTGAGAAGGAATTGAAGCGAAATTGAAAAAGTCATTCAATATGGTGGGGAAAGGATCATCATAACTCCCATACGGTATCAGTTACCCTCTCATCATTCGTTGCAACTAGACCATGCCTCCAAAGGTGGATATTGGCCCTAGGTTGATTATTAGGGCACCAGCATCATTCCTTTATCAAGATAGTAAATAGGTGCCATAGAGGTATGATGGTGGGGTCACTACTCCAAAAGCTATTACTGCCTAATTGGCATTCATTGATATCATAAGAGTCAACCATGTTACAAGAAACAGGCATGTATACAACGGGGAAACTAGTGAAGCAGTTATGAAGGCCAAATCAAAGGCATAAACTTTGGGAAGGCAGTGGTTATCAAGGATATCCCAAAGAAAAAGCAAAAAAACCAGTAAAGGAAAGAGAGGCAACCAAATTCCTATAGTATATTAAGCACAACGAATACAGTGTCATGGTGTAATTAAAGTAACAACCAGCAAAGATTTCCTTGCTAACTCTATTGCTTAGTTCTGAACTTCATCGGAATACTTTGCTGTAAGTACTAAATCATGCCTATGTCTCTTAGGACATTCTATCAATAAACTTGATCGCTTGGTAAACAATATTGTTGCTGACAACTTTATCTCATTTAGTGAAGATGAAATTTTGCTAGGAGGTAATACTTCAGCAAAAGCCCTCCACATCATGACTCGATGCAAAGAGACCATACTACCTAAGGTTTTTATCGGTAATGGCTTTACTCTAAATGTCATGCCATGGAGCATAGTTTCCCGTTTGCTTGTCGATGTTAGCCAAATCAAACAAAGCCATGTAATTGTCAGGGCTTTTGATGGAATAATGAGAAACATTAAAGGAATTATTTTAGTTACTCTAGAAATTGGTCTTTGCCCATTTGAAATCGAGTTCCATGTTATGGATATAGCTTCAGCATACAATTATTTGTTAAGGTGACCATGCATTCACCTCACCGGGGTTGTTCCATCATCCTTGCACCAAAAAGTTAAGTTTATAATGAATGATAGATTGGTGAGTCTATTTAGGGAAGAAGACATAATCGATATGAGATATACAGAGGCTTCTCACATTGACACAAATGCTAAAATTGATGAATGCTCTTTTAGAGTTATTGAGATTGTTAATGTGACCTTTATATTAGAAAGGTCGGTTATCTTTAAATCAAGGCAATCAAAAAGCACACGTGTGGGCCTCAAGTTGACAGTAGGGAGAGTAGCTGGAAAGAGTTTAGAAGAAGAAGTTCAAAAAATGAATGAGAGAAAAATAGCCATCCTTAGGTGTTGGCCAATAGTCAGGCTACAAATTAAGTCCCTACCTTTCATTGGAGGAAATTTTCTGCTACAGAGGAGTCAGTCTAGGAAATGGAGATAAAGAAACTAGGAACATTATTTTTGGTGATCAATAAAGCCTTCAAAGAGCATCATGAGGCTGCCATTGGAAGAGATGATGAAGAGTTCATTGAGGATCATGGGATTCACCCATGCCCACTTGATAAGTTTTAAGGAATTAGATATGTACTGAGAGAAGCATAGTGTCAGGCCAATCCCAAAGTAATAACTAAGACATGAACTCTGTCATCTATAAATTTTTTTGTAAAAACTCATGATGTTAATTTATCATTAGTAAAAATGAAATGCACGTAATCTTTCCTTATATAATCTTTCTTGGCTCTTTTCTTTTCTAACATCAATTTTTTTATGATTTTTTATCTCAACATCTCTTTTCCTTTTTTTGCATCCATACCCTATCCATAACCCATATTCTTTTTCCTATTTCTTCCTTGCTTTTGCCTTTGTAGAGAAACAGATAAATTTGATTAAGATTCAGAGGTTAACTTTGAATAAACTATTTGCTCAAATAAGGTTGATCTTGAAGAAGATGTCGATGATCATATCTTTCCTCCTGATTTGTTAAAATTAATTGAATGAAAAGATAAGTGCATAATATCCCATGAAGAACCCACTGAGATTATTAATTTAGGGAATAATGAAAATGATAAGAAGAAGATCAAAATAGGAACCACCATAAAGGCTTCCAACCGAGAATATCTGATAAGTTTGCTACATGGATTCTGAGACATCTTCGCATGGTCTTATCAAGACATGCCAAGATTGAATGCAAAAATTGTGCTTCATAAATTATTCTTGAAGCTGGAATACAAACCGATTCAGTAGAAGCTAAGAAGAACGAAACCAAAAATGCTTTTGAAAATAAAAGAAGAGATTAAGAAACAGTTTGAATCTAGATTTCTGAAGGTGGCAAAATATCCAGAATAGGTTGCAAACATTGTCCTGGTTCCCAAGAAAGATGAAAAAGTTAAAATGTGTGTAGATTACTAGGACTTTAATTGAGTAAGTGCAAAAGATAACTTCTCCTTCCCTTATATAGACACCTTGGTTGATAATAATACAAAGAACTATTTATTTTCCTTCATGGATAGATTTTTTAGGGTATAACCAAAGTAAAATAGCTTCAGAGGATATAGAGAAAATCACATTTGTCACAATGTGGGGAATATTTTGTTACAAAGTAATGCCATTTGGGTTAAAGAATATGGAAACAACTTACCGAAGGGCAATTGTCACCCTATTCCAGACATGATGCATAAGGAAATTGAAGTGTACATTGATGACATGATTGCTAAGTCCCCTCAAGAAGAAAGTCACGTAGGGGACCGGAGAAAGTTACTTAAAAGGCTAAAAAAAATCAGTTAACTTAAACCTGAAAAAATGTACATTCAGATCCAGGTCTAGAAAATTGTTGGGTTTTGTTATAAGTGAAAAAAGAATTAAGGTTGATCTGGATAAGATCAAAGTATATAGGATTTGCCATCCCCATGCATGCCGAAAGAAGGGAGAAATTTCTTGGGGGTATTGAATTACATTGCTAAATTCATATCTCAACTCACGGATAAATGTGATCCAATTTTTTGGCTTTTACGAAAATAAAATCCCGCTAAGTGGGATAGTAAATGCCAAAATGCTTTCAAAAAAGTTAAGTTATATCTCTCCTATCCATCGGTATTGGTACTGCTTGCTTTGGCATGACCTTTGATCCTATATTTGTCAGTGTTCGAAAGATCCATGAGCTGTGTGTTGGGCACTATGATGAGACTAGAAAGAATAAGCGGTAATCTATTATCTTAGTAAGAAATTTTTGAATTATGAGGTAAATATTCCCATATAGAGAAGATATGTTGTGCTATAGTCTGGACAGTGAAAAGGCTCTAACAGTACATGTTATATCATGTTACATGGCTGATCACCAAAATGGACCCAATCAAATATCTGTTCGAGGTGCCAGCTTTATTAGAAAGGATAGCTAGGTGGCACGTTCTACTATCCTAATACGATATCATTTATTTAAGCCAAAAAGCGATTAAAGGAAGTGCCATTACTGAATTCTTAGCAAGCAGGTGCTTGACGATTATCAGCCATTGGATTTTGAATTCCCTGATGAGGACTTGATGAATATTATAGTTGAAGAAGAAGAAGAGTCATCAGAAAGATCTACATGGAAAATATTTTTTGATGGAGATCAAATGCATCGAGCCATGAAATTGGCAAAATTTTAATAACTCTAAAAGGGGATTATTACTCTTTTATAGCCCAAATAATTTTTGATTGCACCAACAATATGGCGAAATATGAGGCATGTAGTATGGGGCTTCCAGCAATATTAAAAAAGAAGGCTCAGGTATTAAAAGTCTATGGACATTCAGCCTTGGTAATTTACCAACTGTGTAAAGAATGGGAAATGCAAGACCCAAGGTTGCAGCAATATAAAAACTTGATTTTAGAATTACTAGAAGAATTCGAAGAAGTAGACTTCATTCATCTGTTCTATGATGACAATCAAATGGCAGATCCTCTAGCTACCTTGGCTTCAGTGTTCAAAGTAAATAAGGGGTAAGAGGTGACACCTATTGAGATAGGTATTTATGAATTCCCTGTATACTGCCACAACATTGAGATTGAGGTAGATGGCCTTCCATGGTATCATGATATCAAAAATTATTTGAAGCACGAGTATATCCGCCAAATGCCTTAGAAACTGATAAGAGAACCTTAAGAAGGCTGGCACTGAATTTTATCTTAGACGGAAAGATTTTATATAAGAAAAGTTTTGACCAAACGTTGTTAAGGTGTGTTGATTTTTTTGATAGCCAAAAAAATAATAAAAGAAGTACATGAAGGGGTTTATGGGATTCATTCCAACGGACACAAGATGGCAAAACAAATCATGAGATTTGGCTACTTCTGGATGATTATGGAGAGTAACTGTATCAAGTATGCCTGAAAATGCCATAAGCATTAAATTTATGTCAACAAGATTCATGTCCCACCCACACCGTTGCATGTCATAACCACGCCATGGCTTTTTTGTATATAGGGTATAGATATCATTAGACCTATTACACCTACAATATCAAACCGGCATCGTTTCATCTTAATGGCCATTGATTATTTCACTAAATGGGTGGAAGCTGCTTCTTTTGCAAACTCACAAGATTAGTGGTGATTAAATTCTTAAAGGCTAATATCATTTGTAGATTCAAGGTCCCTGACAGAATTATAACAGATAATGCCTCTAATTTAAATAATAATTAATGATGAAGGTTTGTGCCTAGCTCAAAATCTCTTGTACAATTTGGTCATATATCATCCGAAGATGAATAGGGCCGTAGAAACTGCCAGCAAAAATATTAAGAAGACTACGAAAAAAATGGTGAAGATAAAAAATTGGTATGAAAAGCTTCCATTCGCTCTCTTTGCTTATTGAACTTTAGTGCAGACCTTGACTAGGCAATACCTTACTCATTGGTGTATGGCACGAAGAGAGTACTACTCATTAAAGTCAAGATCCCATCACTTCAAATATTAATGGAGACTAAATTGGAAGAAGCTAAATGGGCACGAGATTGCTACGAACAATTGAACTTTATTGAAGAAAAGAGGTTGAAAGCGATCTAGCATGAGTAAATGTATAAGAAAAGGATGATGAAAGCCCATGATAAGAAGATTCATCCAAGATAACTTTATAAAGGATAATTGGTGCTGAAGAAAATCCTTCCGATACAAAAAGATCCACGAGGCAAATGGGCACCTAATTAAAAATGGCCCTATGTGGTTCATAAGGCATTCTCAGAAAGCACATTAATCCTTACCGAAATGGATGGAAATGTTTTACCAAACCCTGTCAATGTAAACAGTGTAAAGAAATACTATATTTAAAAAATACAAAAAAAAAGCAAATAAAAAACAAAAAAACAAAAAAATAAATATTGAACGAAAACCCAAACAAGGCATTCAATTAAAGGCGATATAAGGGGGAGGCTTCGAGTTAAAAACCTAAAAGGATAGCTCAAGCAAAGAAAGAAATGATCAAATCATAGGCATGATATGATCAAATGCATCTCCAAAAGATGGATCTATGCTGAAGCAGATGTTTCATTTAGTAGAAATCTTCAAAGATCTGAATTCAATTGTCCAGGCCTTTTCTTCAACATTTACCATTATCTTTTTGAATCTTTTCTTAGGCATTTTACCATTATTTTTGTAAAAAAGGCCAATATTCTACTTTGTTTCCTTGAAATGCAACCTCTATTAAACTATCTTTTTGATCATGCTAACATTTTTGCTAAATGATAATTAACAACTAAAGAAATAAAGATTAATTAAAATAGACAACAGACTAATTTTTTTTAATTACTTAGGAATAAACTCAAAACATTATGAAAATATTAGTTCACATCTTAATTCCTTTGAACGTTCTAGGGAGCATTAAAGGTGGATAACTAATGGTCTTAGATGAAATTCTGACAATGGAGGAAACTTAACCTCTTAGAGGATATTCATCATTTTATTTTGGCTAGCAAGGGAGTTGATGGAAACGTCAGGTCCTTATTACATTCTGATAGCCACAGATGGATTGAAAAAGGGCATCCCTTACACATTTCTAATCATTTCCCTTTTCCTCAACCACTAAATGGTATGGATACATCACAAAGTCTTGTTTTCTCTGGGGGTAGGGACATCGCCCATATTTTTAATCATATCCCTTTTCCTCAACCACTAGATGATATTGATGCACCACATGACTATAAGGGGCATCCCCTATACATTTTTAGTCATACCATTCTTTTTAAGTCATGAGATGATGCTGGTGCATCATAATACGAATTCATCAGAGGGCAAGAACAATTGTTACTTTAAAGATGACGTCAGATTCAAAAATGGCCTTTTACAGCTAGAAAGATCCTTTACAGTTTCTGAAGATGTTTTCAGGCTTTTGAAACAGGTTGAATCACGATTTAAAAAGAAAATGAATGAAAAATATAAAAATAAGGAATAAATCCAATCATGAAAATCTATGCGTATTCATCATGCATCCACATTCATAAATTATGTAATTGACAGGTTTAAAGCAATAAAGTAAGAAAAAAATTAGAATAGATACTGCTTCAAAATCAAAAGGTAAGTCAAGCTTTTCTCAAAGATCTTAAATATTAGATTATTTCAACCTTATTAAAGTTTGTCTCCAATCGATCACACTTGGTTGAATTCTTACTTATGTGGCTGAACACAGTCAAGTCTTGCTATATTTTACTTGGTTAAACTTTTTTTCATTTTTATTTGATGTGATGGTTTAGCCCTGGTCAAACTTTTTTTCACCTCCATTTGACGTAATGGTTTAACCCTCGTCAAGCTCTTTTTTTCATTTTGTTTGACGGATGGTTTAGCCCTGGTCAAACTTTTATTTCACTCTCATTTGATGTGATGGCTTAACCTTGGTCAAACTCATTTTTCATTTCGTTTGATGTGATGGTTCAACCCTAGTTAAGCTTCTTTTCATTTTTGTTTGACGTGATGGTTTAGCCTTCGTAAAATGTCTTTTCACTTTCCTTTGATGTGATGGTTTAGACTTAGTCAAACTTTTTTCACTTTTAGTTGATGTGATAGTTTAGCCCTGGTCAAACATTCTTTTACTTTCATTTGACATGATGGTTTAGCCCTAGACAAACTTTCTTTTCACTTTTGTTTGACGTGATGGTTTAGCAATGGTCAAACTTTATTTTCATTTCATTTCACATGATGGTTTAGCCCCTAGTCAAACTTCTTTTCGCTTTTGTTTGATATAATGGTTTAACCCTAGTCAGACTTTTTTTTCATTTTTATTTGATGATGGTTTAATCCTGATCAAACTTTCTTTCCATTTTGTTTGATGTAATGGTTTCACCTTAGTTAAACTTATTTTTACATTCGTTTGACAAGATGGTTTAGCCCTGGTCAAACCCTTTTTTCATTTCGTTTGACGTGATAGTTTAGCCTTGGTCAAACTTCCTTTCACTATCGTTTGACATGATGGTTTCATCTTGGTCAAACTTTTTTTTGTATCTCGTTCGACTTAATGGTTCAACCTTGGTTGAACTTGTTACGTTTAACTTTAGGTATTACCTTTGTATTCTTTGTCTACCTATCGACTTAGTCTTAGGTAACTCTTTTCATTTGTTGACCTAACTACTTGGTCTCAGTTAATTTTTCTCACTGGTTGGTTTGTGTATTCTTACCTCGACCAACTCATTTTCAATATTAACTTCACCATAGGTTGAAAGTTCCCCTTCTAATCAGTAAGCTCTAATATGTATGTTCATGTCTCATTTTTCTTATACTTTATGGCCCAGACAAAATTGTTTCTTTTTGGTCCTTGTCTTATTCCTGATTCTTAGCAACGGACTAAGAGGGGCAGCTATAGACACTTAATTTCGTCCAGGCTATTTATCCCTAAAACTTGTAAGTATCCAAGAACAAAAATGTGGTGGCCACTCTGATAGAGGTCAACTTCCACCAGAGCGATTTCACATTTTTGTAATTTTAATCAATCATATACAAATAACTGTATATACACAATGGAAAAATCTATTTTCTCGAGTAAAAAAATGAATCCACAAAGGAAAAATTTTTGTTTTTGAACAAGTTCTTGACCAATTTTGGAAATTACCTCTGCAGATGATTTCACGATTAATTTTTCTATTTTTAAGAATTTCCTGAGATTTTTTTGAAAGCTTGGGAAATTGGCGGTTGGATATTTTTACCAATACCGGTGCGGTTTTATGGTGATTCTTACCTTGAAAAATCATAAATATTCAAAGAAAAATATGTATTGGCATTTTCTACCATGAAGTGTCAAACTATAAATTTTATAAGTTAATTTTGAATTTTGCAGTCATACAAGTATTATGCTCGTGAATTTTACTTATGGTTCTTGTTGATCTATTTTTAAAATTTATAAGTTCATTTTCTTCACCTTAGAAATTAATGTTTTGAATAATATGTGGTCTTGAATTTATTTTACTTTAGTGTCAATGAAATTTCATAATTTTTTTTTGTATTGAAATACGAGTTTTTCTTTTCTCATAAAATTTATGATGGAATCCTCTCGAGTTTCAAACATAAAAATTCATCCAATATTATTGTTTGATTCACATTAAATTAGTTTCAAAAAATTCATTTATTTTCATGAGTTTTGAATTTTTTTCATGAACTTTTCCCGTTTATGAAAAATTGAGTTTTCTATTCCGTAAATGTTTTCGGGGGAATTTTCTTTAGTTTAAAATTTTTATAATTCATCTAATATTGTCATTTAACTCCCATTAGAACAGTTTTGAAAATTTTAATTTATTTCATGGGTTTTGAAATTTTTTTCATATATGTCAATTTTTCTACAGTATGGTATTTCTCATAAAATTTTACAAGTTTTTAACTTCCAATCAAGATCTTTTGCACCATTTCATTTCTAAAATTTTGTCTATGATCAATTAACATTAATTCCACTTTTATTTTGGTTTTTGAAAATTTTATTTAATCTCATTTTATTTACTTTTTTCAACTAATTACATGCTAACTAGCTTGTTTTCTCATCCAATTACTTTTTAACCAAGTTGGTTACATCCCAATTACCCTTTCAATGAGCTGATCAACTTCATCGTGAGCTGGATAATAGAGTGGCTTGTAAGAAAAGATAAAAAGAGCATGGGCTTATGGTAACAATTATGGTTATCTAGCCTAACAAGCCATCTTTACATCAAATAAACAAAAAAAAAAGAAGAGAAAGAAAAGGGGGCCATTCGGCCACTCCATTTAGGCAGCAATATTATTGCCCTTTCCTCTATAGATAGAGGGCATTTTTCTTCATTAAGAAGTTTTTTGGGGGGAAGAGAGGAAAAAATTGGACAGAAAAAGAAAGAAAAAAGAAAAAGAAAGAAAAAAGGAAAAAAAAAAAGATAAACTCTTGCCCTTTTGATTTTCAGTGAAGGCAATCACCTTCTTCCTTCCTATTTCATGCTGATTTTCGTGATCATTTTGTTGTAATATCACATGTATATACGTTATCTTGCTTGATTTGTGGTAACTTGGCTATTATATGTTTGAAAGTTCGATGTTTTTATGCATGAAGATGGTGTATACATGTGTTTTACTTGTTTTGCCATCATGAAAATTTTGTCTGCTTGGTGAATCCCACCTTGGTTGAACCTAATCTTGAGTGGATGATGATGGTTTTGGTCAGTTTTAGCTTAGAATTGATATTAATATATCATTTTGTAATAAATGTTAAACGTAGGAACCAAACTGAAAAAAATGGACAATTTTTGTTCTTACAAATCTAATGTTTGGCTGAATCTTAATGAGTATTTTTGCCATGTTTTGCTGCTGATTCCAAGCTGATTTCCTGCCTTAATGATCTATTTTCATGATGATTTTGGTTGATTAGGGACTAAATTATAATTGTTTAAAAGTTTAGGGGTTAGTTTGCAAAGTACGGTAAATTTGTAATTTTGGGTGTATTATGTTGGTCCTAATATTGCACATGGCATATTGTAAATGTTTGTATATAATTTTTAACATGTTTTAATGATTTTTGAGATGCATAATCATATATAGACTTAATTGAAAAAAATGTAAAAATAAAAGGACCAAACAACAAATTTTAAGTTTTAATAATAAAATCAATTTTTAACCATATTTTTGGCTTTTAATATTCCCATGGTTATCCGTAGAGGGTATAAAAGTCTTTAAAACTTTTTGTATCTTTTGGTTCTCCATTAAGGTACAAAGTGAAAAAAAATAATAAAATAAAATAATAAAGGTAAAAAAAAATGACCGAATCTCGCTTATAATTTTTTATGTGATTTTTTGGTGGTTATTTTGATTTATTTAATGCTCAATTTTATATTTTAATCATGTTGGGGCCAACTTGTAATTTTAGGGAAGCTTAGGAACCACTAGGGAAATCCAGTGTTTTTAGGGTAAACTAGTTATCTCTAGCAATAAATTGTCTTTTAGAATATTTTAAATATTTTTAGCATTCAATTGGTTCTCCAATGGGTTGCTAAAAATATTAAAACCTTCCATATTTTTTTGTTCTCCATTAGGGTATGAAATGTAATTTTTAAAAAGTTAGGGACTTAATGGCATTTTCGTGTGTTAGGTTATTTTAAAATTGAAATCACCCATTTCGGGTATTTTTTTTAAAAAAATGTTTTTAGCATTATTAATCAAGTAAGGACTAATATTTAATTTTGAGAAATTCAAGGACCCATTAGTAATTTTCATACTTTAGGTAATTTTTGTAATCTAAACTACGCATTTAGTGTAAGAATCATCATTATTTGTCCTTTCGAGTCCATTAGGAATATTAGGATACTCTCATGTTGAAGGTAACCTTAGGGGCATTGTCATAATTTTTCTCATGGGATGTTTTTATGCCAAAGGTGAATGTTTAAGGTTCCTCTAGCCTTTTAAGGTTATTTTTTAGTCCATTGAAGGTACTAGGATACTTTCATGGTGAAAGTATACCTAGGGGCGTTTTCATAATTTGTTCTCATTACGATGCTTTTATGCCAAAGGTGAATGTTTAGCATTCATTTAGCCTTTTTAGGTCATTTTTTAGTCCATTAGTGGTACCGAGGTATTTTTGTGTCGAAGGTATACTCAAAGCACATTTTCATAATTTTCCTTACAGGGTGCCTTAGTGTCGATGGTAAGCCTTAAGAATATTTTAATTTTCCTTGAAACCCAATCCTAAGTAGTTAGCCTTAGGAATATTTTAATTTTCCTTAGAAGCAAATCCTAAGTAGTTACCAGATGCCTTAGTGTCGATGGTAAAGCTTAGGGATATTTTAATTGTTCTTAAAACTTAGTCTTAAGTAACCACCGGGTGTTCATATGCCAAAGGTATACTTTAAGGATAGGTTAAATTTTCTTTTATCATTTTAGCCCTAGGATTCGAATTAGTGCTTTTGTGTCCAGAGCGAGTCATAGGTATTTTATTTTTATTTCAAATAAAATTCATATGTCTTTGTAAAATAAAGGCAATGCCTCGGAGTTAAAGTGATGTGTGAAACTCCTTTCACCCATGTGTGATAGGGGTTTTATGGGTTATTCTAATGATAAGTTACCCTTTTCAAAATGGAAATCAGGAATTTTATACAAATAAAAACCTTTCACATTCTGCTAGGTACTCTAGTAGGATGTGAAATACATTTTGGTTTTTTAGAACCTTTTATGTCCCTTTGGTTTTCCATTGGGGTATAAAAGGGAGCAATAAAAACTTTCGTGTCCCATTGATTTTCCGGTGGGGGTGTGTAAAATGTTTTGATATTTAAAATGCAAAACCTCAATTTTCTCTCATGGAATAATAAAATCTTATTTTAACAATACGGGAATTATAATTAAATACCACATATTGAAGCCGGATAAAATTTAAAGTTTAAATTAACCATGATCAATAAGGTACCAATTCTGGGCATCATGAGAGGGTTAATCCTTACTTGTGGCTGTAACCAACTCCCAAACCCTTAAAAATGATCTCTGGTACTTCATAGACCATGAAGTTTATCTTTAGGGTTTCATGACCTTTAAAGCATTAATTTTGATAGGTGACCAATCTCACCTGACTAAAATAGATTGAAGGTAACTCCAAATAAATGGTCATTTTGTGGTGACTATATAGGGTTAAGATGGGCGAATGATTCATCTTAACTATCGAGTCCCTAGAAATAAGAGAATATTAATATCGATATGGCCCTAGAAAATAAGAATAAATAGTTTTGAAATAATGATACATCATCACTTATATAGTCAAGTGCCATTTAAGTCGAGCTTGGTCAGGATTCGCATCGAGGCCACGTTATGACATTCACCATCCCAAACTACTCTAGAGTTTTGCAAGTGAGATTGTGAAGCCACTATCATTGAGCCCCTTTTGTCACAAACATTTGAATGTCCATAGCATGAGTTTAGTTTTATGATGCTTGAAAAAAATGAGAAAAGCCCATGTTTTATGCTGATAGCATTTTAACTATGACTTGAAAAATTATTTTTAAATGCTAAACAATTTTTCATGACTTTTTTAATATTTTACCTTAAAAAGGCATCGAATTCCCTTTAACAGTGTATCATTTACCCTCAGATCATTCTGGATGAGAAAGTTATGAGTTTCTGAATCAATGATGTCTGGAACCCTTGGTATCAAAAATTTACATTCTATTTAGGCCATCTTGGCCCACTAGATTTTTTTTTTGGATTTTAAAAAATATTTATCCTGAAAAGATTAGGAAATTCCATTTCTGGAAAGGTATCATTTAGGATTTGACAATCTTGAATGAGTCAGATATGATTTTTCAAAGTCCGATGCACCCTTTCCCTTGCACATGCTATTAATGTTGTATTAGACCCAAAATCAAAATTTATTCCCTTTCGGAAAACGATTTTTTAGGATTTCTGGAATATTTTTACATAAACCTTTATCAAGTTACCTTTCCAATGGTACCTTACCGACCCCTAAAACCTTCAGATCAGTCCAAAATAAAATTAGAAATGCTATCCCCTGTTTCATCATGTATCAAAATTAATCAATTTTTCAAAATTCCTACTTCAAGGTGTAGACACCTTATTTTGTCCGGGCTAATTTTTTTTTTTTTTACAATCTGGAGCATCGACGTAAGAGGGGACAATGATCGTCGCCCGAAAAAAAAGCTTTTAAGGATGTCAAGAAGGCCTAGGGATCATATTAAAGGTAAATACAAAGATGTGGCATCAAGGGACGTAGTCTGA
>JBBYHO010506984.1:0-21196 GCA_038382025.1 Adansonia gregorii | reverse complement strand
TTTGATTATAAGGAAAATGATGGAAAGAAAAGCTTTTTTATTAAATCCAAAGAATCAATATAGTGTATCCCAATGTCAAGAACATGATTGTAGTGCCCATAAAAAAAGGAATATGGAGCATTATGAGAATCCAAGTTTGACTTATTTCATGAATAAACTTTGATTACAAGGAAAATAGTGGAAAGAAAAGTTTTTTTGCTAAACCAAAGCATCAATATCATGTATCCCATTAAGGAAAACATGATTGTAGTGCAATAGCAAAAAGAATGGAGATTATTACAAGTATCCAAGTTTGTCTCATTCCATGGATAAACTTTGATTATAAGGAAAATGGTGCAAAGAAAAGCTTTTCTTGCAAATCCAAAGCAGCAATGTTGTCTATCCTAATGACGAGAACATGATTGTAGTACCTATAACAAAAAGAACAAAAATTATTACGAGAATCTAAGTTTGACTTATTTCACAAATGAATTTTGATTGTAAGGAAAATAGTGGAAAAAAAAGCTTCTCCTGCCAATCCAAAGCATCAATAACATGTATTCCAATGTGGAAAACATGATTATAGCACCCAATCACACAAAAAGAGTGGAGTTCATTATGAGAATCAAAATATGTCTTATTTCAAAATAAACTTTAATTATAAGGAAAATGGTGGAAATAAAAGCTTTTCTTGCCAAACCAAAGCTTTAATATCATGTATCCCAATGTGGAGAACATGATTGTGGTGCCCAATCACAAAAAATGAAGATTATTACGAGTATCCAAGTTTGTCTTATTTCACGGATGACTTTTGATTATAAGGAAAATGGTGGAATGAAAAGCTTTTCTTGCAAATCCAAAGCATCATTATCGTGCATCCCAACGTGGAGGCCATGATTGTGTGCCCAATCACAAAAAGAGTGGAGATTATTACTAGAATCCTAGTTTGTCCTATTTCATGGAAAAACATTGATTATAAGGAAAATGATGGAAAGAAAAGCTTTTCTTGCCAATCCAACGAAGCAATATCATGTATCCTAATGAGAAGAACATGATTGTAGTGTGCAGTAACAAAAATAATTGACATTATTATGAGTATCCAAGTTTGTCTTATTTCACAGATGAATTGAAATTATGAAGAAAACAATAAAAGGAAAAGCTTTTCTTGCCAAACAAAAGCTTCAATATTGTGTATCCCAATATGGAGAACATGATTGTTATGGCCAATCACAAAAGGAGTAAAGATTATTATGAGAATCCAAGTTTGTCTTATTTCGTGAATGAACTTTGATTATCAGGAAAATTGTGAAAAGAAAAGCTTTTCTTGCAAATCGAAAACATTAATATCATGTATCCCAATATGGAGAACATGATTGTAGTGCTCAATCACAAAAAGAATAGAAATTATTACGAGAATCGAAGTTCGACTCGTTTTATGGATAAACTTTGATTACAAGGAAAATGGTGGAAAGAAAGGCTTTTTTTTTCAAACCAAAGCACCAATATTGTGTATCCCACTAAGGTGAACATGATTGTAATGCCAATAACAAAAAGAATAGAGATTATTATGAGAATCCAAGTTTTACTCATTTAATGGGTAAACTTTGATTATAAGGAAAATGGTGGAAAGAAAAGCTTTTCATGCCAAACCAAAGCTTCAATACTATGTATCCCAATATGGAGAACATGATTGTAGTGCCCAATCACGATATAAGTGGAGATTATTATAAGAATCAAAGTTTCTCTCATTTCGTGGATGAAGGTTGATCATAAGGAAAATGGTGAAAAGAAATGCTTTTCTTACCAAACCAAAAAATAAATATCGTGCATCCTAAATAAGAGACCATCAAGTTTATCTCATTTCACTGATGAACTTTTATTGTAAGGAAAATAATAGAAAGAAAAGCTTTTCTTGCAAATTCGCAACATCAATATCGTGTCTCCTAATATGGAAAACATGATTTTAACACCAAATCACAAAAAGAATGGAGATTAATACGAGAATCCATGTTTGACTCTTTTCATGGATGAACTTTGATTATGAGGAAAACAGTGAGAGTAAAAGCTTTCCTTGACAAACCAAAGCTTTAATAACATGTATCTAATGTGGTGAACGTGATTATACTACCCAACCACAAAAAGAATAGAGATTGCTGGAAGAATCTGAGTTTGTCTTATTCCATGGATGAACTTTGATTATAAGGAAGATGGTGGAAACAAAAGCTTTTCTTTCCAAACCAAAGAATCAATATCATGTACCCTAATAAGGAGACCATGATTTTAGTACACAATAACAAAAAAAATTGAGATTATTACAATACCCAAGTTTGTCTCATTTCATAGATAAACTATGATTATAAGGAAAATGGTAGAAAAATAAGTTTTTCTCAAAAATCGAAGCATTAATATCGTGTATCCCAATGTAGAGAACATGATTATAGTGCCTAATCGCAAAAAGATTGGAGATTAATACAAGAATCCAAGTTTGACTTATTTCATGGATGAACTTTGATTATAAGGAAAACGATTAAGAGAAAAGCTTTTCTTGCCAAACCAAAGCTTCAATATCATGTATCCTAAAGTGGTTAACATGGTTGTAATGCCCAATCACAAAAAGAGGGAGATTGCTACGAGAATCCAATGTTGTCTAATTTCACGAATGAGCTATGGTTATAAGGAAAACAGTGGAAATGAAAGCTTCTCTTGCTGAACCAAAAAATCAATATCGTGTATCCCAAAAAGGAGAATATGATTGCAGTATGCAATAACAAAAATAATAGAGATTATTATGAGTATCCAAGTTTGTTTTATTTCACGGATGAACTCTGATTATAAGGAAAATGGTGAAAATAAAAGCTTTTCTTGCAAATCCAAAGAATTAATATAGTGTATCCCAATGTAGAGAACATGATTTAGTGCCCAATCACAAAAAAAATTGAGATTTTCCCGAGAATCTAAGTTTATCTCACTTCATGGATGAACTTTGATTGTAAGGCAAACGATGGGAAGAAAAGCTTTTCCTGCCTATCCAATGATCAATATAGTATATCACAATGTGGAGAACATGATTGAAGTGCCCAAATCACAAAAGGAATGGATATTAAAATGATAATGCATGTTTGACTTATTTCACGAATGAAGTTTGATTATAATGAAAACAGTTGAGACAAAAACTTTTCTTGCCAAACCAAAGCTTCAATATCATGTATCCTAATATGGTGAATATGACTGTACTGCCCAATCACAAAATGGATAGAGATTATTATGAGAATCCATGTTTCTCATGTTTCACAGTTAAACTTTGATTACAAGGAAAATGGTGGTAAGAAAAGCTTTTCTTGCCAAACCAAAGCTTTTCTTGCCAAACCAAAGCATCAATATCGTGTATCCCAATGAGGTGAACATGATTGTAGTGCCAAAATAAAAAAGAATGGAGATTATTGTGAGAATCCAAGTTTGACTCATTTCATGGATAAACTTTGATTATACGAAAAATAGTGGAAAGAAATGCTTTTCTTGCCAAACCAAAGCTTCAATATCGTGTATCCCAAAGTGGAGAAAATGATTCTAGTGCCCAATCACAAAATGAGTAGAGATTATTAGGAGAATCCAAGCTCTTGTTTCATGGATAAATATTGGTTATAAGGAAAATGGTGGAAATAAATGTTTTTCTTGCCAAACCAAAGAATTAATATCGTGCATCCCAAATAGGAGACCATGATTATAGTGCACAATAACAAAAAGGATTGAGATTATTACCACTATTAAGTTTGTCACATTTCACAGATGAACTTTGATTATAAGAAAAATAGTGAAAGAAAAAGCTTTTCTTGCAAATCCGAAGCATCAATATCGTATATCCTAATGTGGAGAACATGATTGTCGTGCCCAATCATGTAAAGAATAGAGATTATTATGAGAATCCAAGTTTAACTTAGTTCATGGATGAACTTTAATTGTAACAAAAATGGTGGAAAGAAAAGCTTTTCATGCTAAACCAAAGAATTAATATCATGTATGCCAATAAGGAGAGCATGAATGTAGCTCGCAATAACAACAAGAATTGAGATTATTATGACTATCCAAGTTTGTCTCATTTCATAGATAAACTTTAATTATAAGGAAAATGCTGAAAAGAAAAGCTTTTCACAGATGAGCATTGATTATATAGAAAACGATGGAGAGAAAAGCTTTTCTTGCCAAACCAAAGAATCAATATTGTGTATGCCAATGAGGAGAGCATGATTGCAATGCACAATAACGAAAAGAATTAAGACTATTACGACTATCTATGCTTGTCTCATTTCATGAATGAATTTTGATTATAAGGAAAATGGTGAAAAAAATTCTTGTCTCGTAAATTTGAAGCTTTAATAACATGTATCCCAATGTGATTGTAGTGCTCAATCACAAAAGGAATGGAGATTATTACGAGGATCCAAGTTTAACTCATTTCGTGAATGAACTTTGATCATAAGGAAAATGGTGGAAAGAAAAAATTTTCCTGCCAAACCATAAAATCAATACCGTGTATGCTAATAAGGAGAGCATGATTGTAGTATGCAAGAACAAAAAAAAATTGACCTTAATATAACTAATGAAGTTTGGCTCGTCTCATGGATATACTTTGATTATTAGGAAAATGGTGGAAAGAAAAGCTTTTCTTGCAAATCTAAAGCATTAATATTGTGTATCCCAATATGGAGAACATTATTATAATGCCTAATCACGTAAAAAATGGAGATTATTACGAGAATCTAAGTTTGACTTAGTTCATGGATGAACTTTGATTATAAGGAAAATGGTGGAAAGAAAAGCATTTCATGCTAAACCAAAGAATTAATATCATGTATGCCAATAAGGAGAGCATGATTTTAGTGCACAATAACAAAAAAATTGAGATTATTATGACTATCCAAGTTTGTCTCATTTCATAAATAAACTTTGATAAAGAAAATGATAGAAAAAAAGCTTTTCTTGCAAACCCAAAACATTAATATCATGTATCCTAATGTGGAGAACATGATCAGAGTGCCCAATCATAAAAAGAGTGGGGAATATTATGATAACCCATATTTGACTCATTTCACGGATGAGCTTTGATTATATGAAAAATAGTGGACAGAAAAGCTTTTCTTGCTAAACCAAAAAATCAATATCGTGTATGCCAATAAGGAGAGCATGATTGTAATGTGCAATAGCAAAAAGAATTGGGACTATTACCACTACCCATGCTTGTCTCATTTCATAAGTGAACTTTGATAATAAGGAAAATGGTGAAAAAAATTCTTGTCTCGTAAACTTGAAGCTTTAATATTGTGCATCCCAATATGGAGAACATGATTGTAGTGCCCAATCATGAAAAGAATGGAGATTATTATAAGAATCCAAGTTTAACTCATTTCATAGATAAACTTTGATTATAAGGAAAATGGTGGAAAGAAAATTTTTTCCTTCCAAACCATAGAATCAATACCATGCTTGCCAATATGGAAAGCATCATTGTAATATGCAAGAACAAAAAGAATTGACATTAATACGACTATCGAAGTTTGTCTTGTTTCATGGATAAACTTTGATTATAAGGAAAATGGTGGAAAGAAAAGCTTTTCTTACAAACTGAAGCATTAATATCTTGTATCCCAATGTGGAGAACATAATTGTAGTGCCCAATCACAAAAGATTAGAGATTAATACAATAATCCAAGTTTGACTCATTTCGTGGATGAACTTTGATTATAAGGAAAACGGTTGAGGGAAAAGCTTTTCTTGCTAGACCAAAGTTCAATATCATGTATCCCAATGTGGTAAACATGATTGTAATCCCCAATCACAAAAAGAGGGAGATTGCTACGAGAATCTAAGTTTTCCTTATTTCACGAGTGAGCTATGGTTATAAAGAAAATAATGAAATAAAAGCTTGTCTTGCTGAACCAAAGAATCAATATTTTGTATCCTAATGAGGAGAACATGATTGCAGTGTGCAATAACAAAAAGAATGGAGAGTATTATGAGTATCCAAGTTTGTCTTATTTCACAGATGAACTTTGATTATAAGAAAAATGGTGGAAATAAAAGCTTTTCTTGTAAATCCAAAGAATTAATATAGTGTATCCCAATGCGAAGAACATGATTGTAGTGCCCAATCACAAAAAGAACGAAGATTTTCACGAGAATCCAAGTTTGTCTCATTTCATGGATGAACTTTAATAGAAAGGAAAATGGTGGGAACAGAAGCTTTTCCTGCCTATCCAATGATCAATATCATGTATCCCAGTGTGGAGAATATGATTGTAGTGCCCAATCACAAAAATAGTGGAGATTAATACGAGAATGCATGTTTGATTCTTTTCACGAATAAAGTTTGATTATAACAAAAATAGTTGAGCGAAAAGCATTTCTTACCAAACCAAAGCTTCAATATCGTGTATCCCAATGTGGTGTACACGGTTGTACTGCCCATTCACAAAAAGGGTGGAGATTATTACAAGAATCCAAGTTTATCTCATTTCACAAATGAACTTTAATTATAAGGAAAATGGTGGTAAGAAAAGCTTTTCTTGCTGAACCAAAAAATCAATATTGTGTATCCCAATGAGGAGAACATGATTGTAGTGTACAATAACAAAAAGAACAGAGATTATTACGAGTATCCAAGTTTGTCTTATTTGATGGATAAACTCTGATTTTAAGGAAAATGGTTGAAATAAAAGCTTTTCTTGCAAATCCTAAGAATCAATATCATGCATCCCAATGTGGAGAATTGTAGTGCCTAATCACAAAATGAGTGGAGATTATTATGAGTATCCAAGTTTGTCTTATTTCGTGGATGAACTTTGATTATAAGAAAAACGGTAGAGAAAAAAGCTTTTCTTGCCAAACTCAAGCTTCAATATCGCGTATCCTAATGCGATAAACATGATTGTACTGCCTAATCCCAAAAAGAAGAGGGATTGTTATGAGAATCCAAGTTTGTCTCATTTAACAGATGAACTTTGATTATAAGGAAAATGGTGGAAATGAAAGCTTTTCTTGTTGAACCAAAGAATCAATATTGTGTATCCCAAAGAGGAGAACATGATTGTAGTGTGCAATAACAAAAGGAATGGAGATTATTACTAGTATCCAAGTTTATCTTATTTCATAGATAAACTTTAATTATAAGGAAAATGGTGGAAATAAAAGCCTTTCGTGCAAATCCAAAGAATCAATATTGTGTATCCCAATGTCGAGAACATGAATGCAGTGCCCATAGGAAAAAAAATAGAGAAGAATATAAGTTTGCCTTATTTCATGGTTAAACTTTGATTATAAGGAATACGGCGCAAAGAAAAGCTTTTCTTGCATATCCAAAGCACCAACATTGTGCATCCCAATAAGGAGAACATGATTGTAATGCCCATAACAAAAGGAATGGAGATTATTATAAGTATCCAAGTTTGACTCATTTCATAGATGAACTTTGATTATCAAAATAGTGGAAAGAAAAACTTTTCTTGCCAAACCAAAGGTTAAATATCATGTATTCCAAGATGGAGAACATGATTATAGTGCCTAATCATAAGAAAAGTGGAGGTTACTACGAGAATCCATGTCCAATTCATTTCTTGGATGAACTTTGATTATGAGAAAAATGATGGGAAGAAAAGCTTTTCTTGCGAAACTAAAACTTTAATATTTTGTATCACAATATGGTGAACATGATTGTACTGCCCACTCACTAAAAGACTGGAGATTATTACGAGAATCTAGGTTTGTCTCATTTTATGGATGAACTTTGATTATAAGGAAAATGGTAGAAAGAAAAGCTTTTCTTGCCAAACCAAAGAATCAATATCGTTTATCCCAATGAGGGAAGCATGATTATAGCACGCAATAACAAAAGGAATTGAGATTATTACTACTATCCAAGTTTTTCTCATTTCACAGATGAACTTTAATTATAAGGAAATAGTGAAAGGAAAAGCTTTTCTTGCCAAACCAAAGCTTTAATGTTGTGTATCCCAATATGGAGAACATATTGTTATGCCCAACCATAAAAAGGTGGAGATTATTATGAGAATCCAAGTTTGTCTCATTTCACAAATAAACTGTGATTATACAGAACATGTTGGATAAAAAAGCTTTTCTTGGAAATCTAAAATATCAATATCGTATATCCTAATATGGAGAACATGATTGTAGTGCCTAAACATAAAATGAGTGGAGATTATTATGAGAATCCAAGTTTCTCTCATTTCACAGATAAACATTAATTATAAGCAAAATGGTAGGTAGAAAAGCTTTCTTGTCAAACTAAAAAATTAATATAATGTATGCCAATGAGGAGAGCATGACTATAGTGCGAATAACAAAAAGAATTAATATTATTATGATTATCCAAGTTTATCTTATTTCACAAATAAACTTTGATTATGAGGAAAATGGTGGAAAAAAAAGCTTTTCTTGCAAGTCCGAAGCATCAATATCATGTATCCCAATGTAAAGAACATGATTGGAGTGCCCATTCCTAAAAAGAATGGAGACTAAAATGACAATGTATGTTTGACTCATTTCACGAATAAAGTTTGATTATAACGAAAATGATTGAGAGAAAACCTTTTCTTCCTAAACCAAGCTTCAATTTTATGTATCCTAATATGGTGAACATGATTGTCCTCCCCAATCCCAAAAAGGGTGGAGATTATTATGAGAATCCAAGTTTCTCTCATTTCATATATGAACTTTGATTATAAGGAAAATGGTGGTAAGACAAGCTTTTCCTGCCAATCCAATGATCAATATGTTGCATCCCAATATGAAGAAAATGATTGGAGTGCCCAATCACAAAAAAAAAGTGGAGGTTATTACGAAAATCCATATTTGACTCATTTCACGGATAAACTTTGATTATATGGAAAATAATGGAGAGAAAAGCTTTTTTTGCCAGACCAAAGAATCAATAACGTGTATGCCAATGAGGAAAGCATGATTATAGTGCGCAATAGCAAAATGAATGCAGATTCTTATAAGTATCCAAGTTTGTCTCATTTCATAAATGAACTTTGATTATAAGGAAAATGGTGGAAAGAAAAGCTTTTCTTGTAAATCTGAAGCTTTAATATCATGTATCCCAATGTGGAGAATATGATTGTAGTGTCCAATCATAATAGGAATGGAGATTATTATGAGAATCCGAGTTTGACTCATTTCGTGGATGAACTTTGATTATAAGGAAAACGTTGGAGAAAAAAGCTTTTCTTGCCAATCTAGAGAATCAATATAGTGTATGCCAATGAGGAAAGCATGATTGTAGTGCACAATATAAAAAAGAATTAGGATTATTACGACAATCATAGGTTTGCCTTATTTCAAAGATGAACTTTGATTATAAGGAAAATGCTAGAAAAAAAAAGCTTTTCTTGTAAATCGAAGCATTAATATCATGTATCCCAATATAGAGAACGTGATTGTAGTGCCCAATCACAAAACGATTGGAGATTAATATGAGAATCCATGTTTGACTCTTTTCACGGATGAAGTGTGATTATAAAGAAAATGGTTGAGAGAAAACCTTTTCTTGCCAAACCAAAGCTTCAGTATCGTATATCTCAATGTGGTGAACATGGTTGTACTACCCAATCACAAAAAGAGTAAAGATTATTATGAGAATCCAAGTTTGTTTCATTTCACAGATGAACTTTGATTATAAGGAAAATGGTGGTAAGAAAAGCTTTTCTTGTCGAGCCATAGAATCAATATTATGTATCCCAATGAGGAGAATATGATTGTAGTGTGCAATAACAAAAAGAGTGGAGAAAATTACAAGTATCCAAGTTTACCTCATTTCACAGATGAACATTGTTTATAAGGAAAATGGTGGAAATAAAGGCTTTTCTTGCAAATCCAAAGAATCAATATCATGTATCCTAATATGGAGAATATTGTTGTGCCCAATCACAAAAAGAGTGGAGATTATTACAAGAATCCAAGTTTGTTTCATTTCACAGATGAACTTTGATTATAAGGAATGTGGTGGAAAGAAAAATTTTTTTTGCCAAGCCAAAGCTTCAATATCGTGCATCCCAATAAGCTAAACATGATTGTAGTGCCAATAAGAAAAAGAACAGAGATTATTAGAAGTATCTAGGTTTGTCTCATTTCATGATGAACTTTGATTATAAGTAAAATGGTTAAAAAAAGATTTTCTTGTAAATCCAGAGAATCAATATCCAGTATCCGAATGAGGTGAACATGATTGTAATGCACAGTTACAAAAAGAGTGGAGATTATTGCTAGTATTTAGGTTTGTCTTATTTCACGAATGAACTTTAATTATATGAAATATTGTGGAAAGAAAAGCTTTTCATGCCAAACCAAAGCATCAATATTGTGGATCCTATTAAGGTGAACATGAGTGTAGTGCCAATAACAAAAAGAATGAAGATTATTACCAATATCAAGGTTTGCCTCATTTCAAAGATGAACTTTAATTATATGGAAAATGGTGGAAAGAAAAGTATTTCTTGCAAATTCAAAGAATCAATATCGTGTATCCTAATGCCAAGAACATGATTGTGGTGCCTATAAGAAAAAATTAAAGATTATTACGAGAATCCAAGTTTGTCTCATTTCATGGATGAACTTTGATTATAAGGAAAATGGTGGAAAGAAAAGCTTTTCTTGCCAAACAAAAGCGTCGATATCATGTATCCCAATGAGGTGGACATGATTGTAATGCCAATAACAAAAAGAATGGAGATTAGTACTAGTATCCAAGTTTGTCTCATTTCATTGATAAACTTTGATTATAAGGAATATGGTGAAAAGAAACGCTTTTCTTGCATATCCAAAGCACCAATGTCGTATATCCCAATGAGGAGAACATGATTGTAGTGCCCATAACAAAAAGAATGAAGATTATTACGAGAATCTAAGTTTGACTCATTTCATAGATGAACTTTAATTATCAAAATGGTGGTAAGAAAAGCTTTTATTGCCAAACCAAAGCTTTAACATTGTGTATCCCAATGTGGAGAACATATTGTTATGCCCAACCATAGAAATAGTCGAGAGTATTGTGAGAATTCAAGTTTGTCTTATTTCACAGATGAGCTGTGATTATAAGGAACATGCTAGAAAGAAAAGCTTTTCTTGTAAATCCAAAACGTCAATATCCTGTATCCTAATGTAGAGAACATGATTGTTGTGCCCAATCACAAAATGAGTGGATATTATTACAAGAATACAAGTTTCTCTTATTTCATGAATAAACATTAATTATAAGGAAAATGGTGGAAAGAAAAGCTTTTCTTGCCAAACCAAAAATTAATATCATATATGCTAATGAGGAAAGCATGATTGTAGTGCACAATAACCAAAAAAATTAAGATTATTATGACTACCCAAGTTTGTCTCATTTCATAGATGAACTTTGATTTTAAGGAAAATTGCAGAAATAAAAACTTTTCTCGCAAATCTGAACCATCAATATCGTGTGTCCCAGTGTGGAGAACATGATTTGAGTGCCCAAATCACAAAAGGAATGGAGATTAAAATGAGAATGCATGTTTGACTCATTTCACGAATGAAGTTTGATTATGACAAAATTAGTTAAGAAAAAACTTTTCTTGCCAAACCAAAGCTTCAATATCATGTATCCCAATATGGTGAACATGACTGTATTGCCCAATCACAAAAAGGTTCGAGATTATTACAAGAATCCAAGTTTATTTTATTTCATAGTTGAACTTTGATTATAAGGAAACTGCTGGTAAGAAAAGCTTTTCTTACCAATCAAATGATCAATAACGTGTATCCTAATGTGGAAAGCATGAATAGACACCCAATCACAAAAAAAGTGGAGATTATTATGAGAATCCATATTGGACTCATTTCACGGATGATGTTTAATTATATGTAAAACAGTGGAGAGAAAAGCTTTTCTTCCCAAACCAAAGAATCAATATCATGTACGCCAATGGGGAGAGCATAATTGTAGTGCGTAATAACAAAAAGAATTGAGATTATTATGACTATCCAAGTTCATCTCATTTCATGAATGAACTTTGAGTATAAGAAAAATGGTAGAAAGAAAGCTTTTCTTGTAAGTCTGAAGCTTTAATATCGTGTATCCCAATGTGAAGAACATGATCGTAGTGCCTAATCATAAAAAGAATAGAGATTATTACCAGAATCCGAGTTTGACTCATTTCGTGATGAACTTTGATTATAAGGAAAACGGTGGAGAGAAAAGCTTTTCTTGCCAAACTATGGAATCAATATCGTGTATGCCAATGAGGAGAGCATGACTTTAGTGCACAATATAAAAAACAATTAAGATTATTACGGCTATCAAAGTTTGCTTTATTTCACAGATAAACTTTGATTATAAGGAAAATGGTGGAAGAAAAGCTTTTCTAGCAAATCCGAAGCATCAATATCATGTATCCCAATGTGGAGAACATGATCGTAGTTCCCAATCACAAAAAGATTGGAGATTAATACAAGAATGCATGTTTGGCTCATTTCACGAATGGTGGAAACAAAAGCTTTTCTTGCCAAACTAAAGAATCTATATCATGCATCCCAAAAGGAGATCATGATTGTAGTGCATAATAACAAAAAAGATTGGGATTTTTACGACTATCCATATTTATTTCATTCCACATATGAGCTTTGATTATAAGGAAAATGAAAGAAAAGCATTCCTTGCAAATTTGAAGCATCAATATCGTGTATCCTAATATGGAGAACGTGATTATATTGCCCAATCACAAAACGAATAGAGATTAATATGAAAATCCATGTTTGACTCTTTTCATGAATAATGTTTGATTATAAGGAAAATGATGGAGAGAAAAGCTTTTTTTGCCAAATCAAAGATGCGATTTTGTGTATCTCATTGTAGAGAACATGATTGTTGTGCCCAACCATAAAAAAAAGTGAAGATTATTATAAGAATCCATGTTTGTCTCATTTCACAGATGAACTATGATTATAAGGAAAATGGTGGAATGAAAAGCTTTTCTCATAAATCCAAAACCTTAATATCATGTATCCTAATACAGAGAATATGATTGTAGTGCCCACTCACAAACGGAATAGAGATTATTACGAGAATCTAAGTTTTACTCATTTCAAGGATGAACTTCAATTATAAAGAAAATGGTGGAACAAAAAGCTTTTCTTGCCAAACCAAAGCTTCAATATTGTGTATCCCAATGTGGAGAACATGATTGTAGTGCCCAATCATAAAACAAATGGGGATTATTGCAAGAATCCAAGTTTCTTGTAAATTTTAAGTAGCAATAGCATGCATTCCAATGTTGAGAACTTGGTTGTTTGGCCTAATCGCAAAAACAGTGGAGATTATTATGAGAATCCAAGTTTGCCCATTTCACGAATAAACTTTGATTATAAGGAAAATGGCAAAAAGAAAAGTCCTTCTTGCCAAGCCAGCGAATCAATATCGTGTGTCCTAATAAGGAGAAAATGATTACAATCCACAATAACGAAAAGAATGGAGATTATTATGGGTATCCAAGTTTGTCTTCTTTCATGGATGAACTTTAATTATAAGGAAAACTATGGAAGGAAAAGCTTTTCTTGCCAACCAAAGCTTTAATATTCTGCATCCTAATATGGAGAACATGATTATTATGCCCAATAACAAAAGGAGTGGAGATTATTATGAGAATCCAAGTTTGTCTCATTTCACAGATAAACTATAATTATAAGGAAAATGGTGGAAAGAAAAGCTTTTCTTGCAAATGTAAAACATCAATATCGTGTATCCCAGAGTAGAGAACAAGGTTATGGTGCCGAATCACAAAAAGAATAAGGATTATTATAAGAATCCATGTTTAACTTATTTGACGAATGAACTTTGATTATAGGGAAAATAATTGAGAGAAAAGCTTTTCTTTCCAAACCAAAGCTTCAATATCATGTGTCCAAATAAGGCGAGCATGATTGTAGTGCAAAATAAGAAAAATAATTAAGATTATTATGACTATCCAAGTTTATCTTATTTCAAGGATGAACTTTGATTATAAGGAAATTGGTGGAAAGAAAAGCTTTTCTTACAAATATGAAGCATCAATATCATGTATCCAAATGTGGAGAACATGATTGTAGTGCCCAATAACAAAATGAATGGAGATTAATATGAGAATCCATGTTTGACTCATTCCATGGATGAACTTTGATTATAAGGAAAATAGTTGAAAGAAAAGCTTCTCTTGCCAAACCAAAGATTGAATAACGTGTATCCCAATGTGGTGAAATAATTGTACTACCCAATCACAAAAAGGGTGTAGATTATTACAAGAATCCAAGTTTATCTTATTTCACTGATGAACTTTGATTATAAGGAAAATGGTGGAAATAAAAGCTTTTCTAGCAAAGCCAAAGAATCAATATCATGTATCCAAATGTGGAGAATATGATTGTAGTGCCTAATCACAAAAAGAATAGAGATTTTTATGAGAATCCAGCCTTGTCTCATTTTATCGATGAACTTCGACGATAGGGAAAATAGTGGGAAGAAAAGATTTTCTGGCCAATCCAATGGTTAATATCTTTTATCCGAATGGGGAGAACATGATTATAATGCCCAATCAAGAAAAAAATGGAGATTATTATGAGAATCCATGTTTGACTCATTTCATGAATGAACTTTGATTTTAAGGAAGATGGTGGAAAGAAAAGCTTTTCTTGCCAAACTAAAGCTTTAATATCATGTATCCCAATTTGGTGAACAAGATTGTACTTCCCACCACAAAAAGAGTGAAGTTTATTATGAGAATCCAAGTTTGTCTCATTTCATGAATAAACTTTGGTTATAAGAAAAATAGTGAGGAGAAGATCTTTTCTTGCCAAACCAAAGAATCAATATCATGTATCCCAATGAGGAGAACATGATTGTCATGTGCAATAACTAAAAAATAGAGATTATTATGAGTATCCAAGTTAGTCTTATTTCATGGATGAGTTTTGATTAGAAAGAAAACGATGGAAATAAAAGCTTTTCTAGCAAATTCAAAAAATCAATATTATGTATCCGAACTAGAGGAAATAATTATAGTGCCTAATTAGAAAAAGAATGGAAATTTTCACTAGAATCCAAGTTTGTCTCATTTCATGGATGAATTGTGATTATAAGGAAAATGGTGGGAAAAAAGATTTTCTTGCCCATCTAATGATCAATATGGTGTATCTTAATATGGAGAACATGATTGTAGTGCCTACTTACAAAAGGAGTAGAGATTATTATGAGAATCCAAGTTTGAGTTACTTCACTAATGAACATTAATTATAAGGAAAAAGGTAGAGAGAAAAGCTTTTCTTGCTAAACTAAAGCCTCCATATTGTTTATCCCAATATAGATAGCATGATTATAATGCCCATCTTAAAAGGAGTAAAGATTATTACTATTTCATAGATGAACTTTGATTATAAGGAAAACAGCTAAAAGAAAAGCTTTTCTTGCCAAACTAGAGCATCAATATCGTGTACCCTAATTAAGTGAACATGATGCAGTGCCAATAACAAAAAGAATAGAGATTATTATGAGAATCCAAGTTTGACTAATTTCATAGATAAACTTTAACTATAAGGAAAATGGTGAAAAGAAAAGCCTTTTTGCTAAACCATGTATCCCAATATGGAGAACATGATTGTAGTGCCCAATTATAAAATCAGTGCAGATTATTACGAGAATCCAAGTTTTTCTTGTTTCATGGAAAAACATTGATTATAAGGAAAATGGTGGAAAGAAATGCCTTTGTTGCCAAACCAAAGAACCAATATCGTGTATCCCAAATAGGAGCCATGATTGTAGTGCATAATAACAAAAAGAATTGAGATTATTACGACTATCAACTTTGTCCCATTTCATCGATAAACTTTGATTATAAGGAAAATGGTGGAAAGAATAGCTTTTCTTGCAAATCAGAAGCATCAATATCGTGTATCATAATGTGGAGAACATGATTGTAGTGCCAAATCACAAAAAGAATAGAGATTAAAATAAGAATCTATGTTTGACTCTTTTCACAGACGAACATCGATTATAAGGAAAACGGTGGAGGGAAAAGTTTTTCTTACCAACCAAAGCTTCAATATCTTGAACCCTAATGTGTTGAACATGATTATACTACCCAATCACAAAAACAGTGGAGATTGTTATAAGAATCCAAGTTTGTCTCATTCACGGATGAATTTTCATTATAAGGAAAATGGTGGAAACAAAAGTTGTTCTTGACAAACCAAAGAATCAATATCATGTATCCCAATTAGGAGACCATGATTGTAGTGTGCAATAACAAAAAGAATTGGGATTATTACAACTATCAAGTTTGTCTTATTTCACAGATAAACTTTAATTATAAGGAAAATTGTGGGAAAAAAAGCATTTCTTGCAAATCCGAAGCATCCATATCATGTATCCCAATATGGAAAACATGATTACAGTGCCTAATCACAAAACGAATGGAGATTAATACCAAAATCCATGTTTGACTCATTCCATGGATGAACTTTAATTATAAGGAAGATAGCGGAAAGAAAAGCTTTTCTTAGTAGACCAAAGCTTTAATATCCCTATCCCCATGTGATGAACATGATTATACTACCCAATCATAAAAAAAGTGGAGGCTATTATGAGAATCCAAGTTTGTTTAATTTCACGAATGAACTTTTATTATAAGGAAAATGGTGGAAAGAAAAGCTTTTCTTGCTAAACCAAAGCATCAATATCGTGTATCCCAATAAGGTGAAGATGATTTTAGTGCCAATAACAAAAGAAATGGAGACTATTATGAGAATCCATGTTTGACTCATTTCATAGATGAACTTTGATTATAAGAAAAACGGTGAAAAGAAAAGCTTTTCTTGCGAAAACCAAAGCTTCAATATCGTGTATCCAAATGTGGGGAACATGATTGTAGTGCCCAATCACAAAATGAATGGAGATTATTATGAGAATCCAGGTTTCTCTCATTTCACAGATGAACATTTATTATAAGTGAAATAGTGGAAAGCAAAGCTTGTCTTACCACACCAAAGAATCAATATCGTGTATGCTAATGAAGAGATAATGATTGTAGTGTGCAATAACGAAAAGAATTGAGATTATTACAACTATCCAAGTTTGTCTTATTTCATGGATGAACTTTGATTATAAGGAAAATGGTGGAAAGAAAAGCTTTTCTTGCAAATCCGAAGAATCAATATTGTGTATCACAATGTCGAGAACATGATTGTAATGTCCAATCACAAAAAGGGTGAAGATTATTATGAGAATCCAAGTTTATCCCATTTCATGAATAAATTTTAATTATGAGGAAAATGGTGGAAAACAAATCTTTTCCTTCCAAACCAACGAATCAATATCATGTATCCCAATGAGGAGACATGATTGTAGCGTGCAATAACAAAAAGAATGGAGATTGTTATGGGTATCCAACTTTACCTTATTTCACAGATGGACCTTAATTATAAGGAAAACGATTGAAGGAAAGGCTTTTCTTGCCAAACCAAAGCTTTAATATTATGTATCCCAATATGGAGAGCATTATTTTTGTGCCCAATCAACAAAAAAAATGGAGATTATTATGAGAATCCAAGTTTGGCTCATTTCACAGATGAACTATGAATGTTAGGAAAATGATGGAAAGAAAAGATTTTCCTGCAAATAACATGTATCCCAATGTGGAAAAGATTATTGTAGTGCCTAATCACAAAAAGAATGAAGATTATTACGAGAATCCAAGTTTGACTCATTTCATGGATGAACTTTGATTATAAGGATAACGGTGGAAAGAAAAGCTTTTCTTGCCAAACCAAAGCTTCAATATCATGTATCCTGATGTGGAGAACATGATTGTAGTGCCCAATCATAAAATGAGTGAATATTATTACGAGAATCCAAGTTTCTCTCATTTCACAGATGAACATTAATTATTAGGAAAATGGTGGAAAGAAAAGCTTTTCTTGTCAAACCAAAGAATCAATATCATGTATCCTAATGAGAAGAACATGCTTATAGCATGCAATAACAAAAAGAATGGAGATTATTATGACTTCCCAACTTTGTCTTATTTTATGGATTAACTTAAATTATAAGGAATATGGTGGCAAAAAAAGCTTTTCTTGCCACACCAGAGCATCAATATCGTGTATACCAATGAGGTGAACATGGCCGTAGTGCCAACAGCAAAAATTATGGAGATTATTACAAGTACAAAGTTTGTCTCATTTCACAGATGAACTTTGATTATATGGAAAATGGTGGAAAAAGATGCTTTTCTGGCAAATCCGAAGCATCAATATCATGTATCCTAATGCAAAGGGCATGATTATAGTGCCCAATCACAAAAAGATTGAAGATTAATATGAGAATCCATGTTTGACTCAGTTCATGGATAAACTTTAATTATAAGGAAAACAGCGGTGAGAAAATCTTTTCTTGCTAAACCAAAGCTTTAATTGTTTATCCCAATATGGTGAACATCATTATACTGCCTATCACAAAAAAATGGAGATTATTATGAGAATCCAAGTTTATCTCATTTCATGAATAAACTTTGATTATAAGGAAAATGGTGGAAAGAAAATCTTTTCTTACCAAACTAAAGAATCAATATTGTGCATCCCCATGAGGAGAACATGATTGTAGTGTGCAATAACAAAAACAATAGAGTTTATTATGAGTATCGAAATTTACCTCATTTCGCAGATAAACTTTGATTATAATGAAAATGGTGAAAATAAAAGCTTTTCTTGTAAATCCAAAGAATCAATATTGTGTACCTAATGTGGATAACATTGTAGTGACCAATCAGAAAAAGAGTGGAGATTATTACAAGAATCTAAGTTCACCTCATTTCACAGAAAAAGTTTGATTATAAGCACAACAATGGAAAGAAAATCATTTCTCTCCAAACTAAAGAATCAATGTCTATCGCAACGCACACCAGGGTGGATCCTCATGGATCTACAGGTGTGCCCAACTTAAAATATTTTTCTAACTTGGAAATGTCATCTTAATCGAGACCTTTTTTTGGTGATGTGATGAAAATAAGAATGTACAGATTCTTGACTTATGGTACAGTGAAAGGGACCATCGCTCATCTTATTAGTCTGATGACCATCACTAAGTGGTCAATGCTTGGAGTCACCATCGATCATTTCAGGCTAAGCATGATTGGATGCCTATTGAAACCTATGTTTTGGGTTACAAAACTCAAAACATTGATCCCGTGGTCTACGTAATGCAAAGATTCACCGTTTGGGTTCAAGAGTTAGTTACACACGATGAGGTATGAACCTCTTCACGATGCTCAAAATTGGTACCCTCCTAGCTATATCTTTCTTAGTTTTGAATCTTTCAATCTTAACTTGTCATTATTTTGATATAACCCCTTTTAGTGCATGAATCTTATAGAAATAATCTAGGTTTTGATGAAAAAGATTTAATCTCATATATGCCCCGAAGAGATAAGGAATATAGAGATATTTGATATAATGACCTCTGGATTTTACTTTGAAAATAGAACATTCCACTTTGGGAACTGGAGAGATACCCACATGGAACATTTCCTTTCATTTTATTTTAAACAATTTGAAAATATGAATGCAAATAATAATCACAAAGAAATCATGTTAGTAAGACAATAAATGAAGTAACAAAATATAGATCATTAAATGCAATAATAAAGAAAAAGAATGTACTATTGGAATTTATCTCGTTATTGGCATTGATTATCTAGAAATAACTGAATCGACAATTTTTGAGATGCATCAGGGTTTCTTGATTAAACAAGGTTTGTTTGATACATTCATAGAAGTCTGAGAAGGAGCAAAAAAATTTGATTGTTGTTGAAAGACAGGGTTAGAGTATCCCTTCAAAAAGGTGAGGTTAGAGTATCCCCTTGGTTAACAAATAATTTTGACAAAAAAAGGTTTCTTTTGATCTTGACAATGTTGAAAAGTGGGGTTAGAGTATCCCCTCAGAAGGTCGGGGTTGGAGTATACTCGAAAGTAACACGTCCGACACTCTTTAAAGAAGTTGAGTTAGAAATATTAAGCTGATAAAATCTTATGATTTAGAAAATGGGTGAGCATTTTGACAACTTTAGGTAAAAGAAATTACTGTGAATGAGGATGGTAAAGATGTAAAATATGTTTGTGCCTTGGTACAAGCCTATGGGGGGTCAAAGCATGTTCTCGAGTCAACTGGGTTGACATAGAGACATTCGAATATCTTGAGATGAAATTCAAAAATAACTCGATTTTGACCAAAATCAAAAATAGGGGACAACATCACGCTATCTTGCTTCCTAAATTTATTGTAAATTGATTTGAAGGATTTAGAAGGTGGACAAGACACCCTTAGAAAAGTGACTCGATGAGGGTCATCCGAAAAATATTCCCTCTATCCTAAAAAGTCACTTTCCTAGAGAATAAAGTTTGAAATTTGGATCAATTTTGCTGTTAGTAGAGCATACGATGAACAAGGTGTGTCAAACTTTGAAAAATCATTTTGGACTTATTTGGTATCAAAAAATTGCAAAGAATACCTTTCTAGAAAGGGAATTTCATGAATTTTTAGGAAAAATGTTTGAAAAAATTTGAAAAATCATTTAGTGGGCTTGAATGGCCCAACCATAATACATGTTTGGATTCTAACGGTTCTAGATAGTTTAGATTTGAAAAATCATAACTTTCTCATCCAGACTAATCCAAGGATGAATAAGACAGCGTTTTAAAGATAATTTGACATGCTTTGATGGAAAAATATCAAAAAATTCATGAAAGATCTTTTAGGATTTTAAAGTGATTTTTTTAATTTGCAACAGTTGTGCTGCCAGCAGAGGAGAAAGCAAAGCAGGGATATCTCTCATTTTTTTCATGTCTATGGGTCCAAACTTATGTCATTGATGTTCGAACATTTATGATTGAAGGGAAATAGTGGCATGAGCATCACAAACTCATTTGCACAGCCTGGAGTAGTTTGGGATGATGAAATAGCCCGTTGATCATACCACTCAAGGTTTTGACTCAAAAAAAAGGCACAAACATTTAGGGAATAATTGTAGGACCATTTTCATTTCAAAATCAAAAGATTTGAGATTGTTTAACCAAGATTCTAGATGTAGAAAACTTAATTTTCCCCAAGATATTTTGCTAGCTTTAAGGAAAATGCTAAGTCCATGCTAATCCTCATTGGTTG
>JBBYHO010506983.1:35591-64936 GCA_038382025.1 Adansonia gregorii | reverse complement strand
AAAAATATTTAAGAAAAAAATATGTATTGGCATTTTCTATCACGAGGCATCAAATTGTCCATTTTGTTAATTAATTTTGAATTTTTATAATATCGCAAATATTATGCTCATGAATTTCTTTCCCAGTTAAGTTTACTCCAGATTTTAGAATTTTTCCTTTTTCATTTTTGTAATTATTATTTTGGACAATATTTTTTGTTTAACCCATTTTATATAATTTTCAATGTATTCGTTAAAATTTTTTCAGTTCCAAAATACGAGCCTTCCTTTATTTGTTAAAATTTTGGTAGAATTTTCTTAAGTTTTGAACTTTAAAATTCTTTAAATATTCTCAATAAATTGCCATAATATCAGTTTTGAAAAATTTCAATCCGTTTATAATATCCCTACATAGATTTTTTTTGAGTTTATAATTTTTAAAATTCATTAAATATTTTTATTAAACTCATATTAAATTAGTACTTAAAGATTAATTTTGTGAGTTTTGAATTCTTTTATATATATATGTATCAATTTTTCTTTGTAAGATTTCTCGTACAATTTTATGAGTTTTGGAGTTCCAATCAAGTTGTTTTTCATTATTTGTTATTTTATATTATCATCATCTTAATTTTATTTTAATTATCGATTATATTCTACTAGTTTCATGGAAACTAATCTAGTTGATTTCCAACTTTTCTGTAACTAATTTAGTTGGTTTCTAATCATTTGTTAGATGATATTTTTTAGGCAATTATGACAATGTATTTTTAAATGACCTCTAATTTTTAATCAAATTAATGCAATCTCATCTTTTCACGAAAAGAAGACAAAAATAAAATAAAAATGAAATTAAAAAAAAGGAAGGAAAATTTTAGGCAAAGGATTTTTTGATCCCTTGGCCGATCTTTCTTTAAAAATAGGGGGACGATTTTGCATTTGGGGAGATTATTTTGGCTAAACAAAGATAGGAAAAAAACACTAAAAGAAAGAAAATTAGGTTTTAAAAGCTTTGAATAGGTAAATTTTTTCCTAAAAGCTTTGATTTTCTCTTCATTTTTTTTTCATTTTCTTTTTTTTAGGGAGCCAAAAATATGCTTAAGTTCATGAATTTTTAATCCATGTTGAAAGACTAAGCATAATGGCCATGAAGTAATTTCTTTAATTTAATTTTTTTTGTTTATTTTTTCTTGTTAGCCAATTATTCTTCTTCATGAATAATGTGTATGTTGATATGATGTTGGTTTTTATGTTATATTTATTATATATATGTTCCTGTTATTATGTTGAAATCACATATTTATATGTTTATTTTTGTGATTTTATCATATGATGGTGTTGATCTATGTTAGATAAAATATGAATAGGTGATTATTGAGTAAAAAAATTTGTTTGGTAAATTATTTAGGTGTTGGCCGAAGCTCATGCATGTATTTGTGATGATTTCTTTAATTTTTTTGGCCATTTTATAAATATAAAAATTTTAAAGGTTAATTTGAAAAATAAAAAATAATAAAAAAATTTTCAGCCTTTCCATGCTTAGCCGAAACATTCATGCACCTTTAGGAGTGTATTGTATGCATTTATCAAAATTAAAATAATTTTTTTTTTATTTTTAGGTCTTTTTGTTATTTTAAAAATTTTAAGGACTTTTATCTAAATATTAAAAAATTTATTCTAGGAATTAAAAAAAGATGGCTGAACCTTGCTTGTAATTTTTTATGTGATTTTTTGTGATTATTTTGATTTATTTGATGATTGATTTATTATTTAATTGTGTAAAAGCTACTTTAAAAGTTTAGGGACTATTAGGAAAACCTAGAATTTTAGTTCAAAATGGTCATCTCTAGCATGAAATCATTCATTTAGAGTATTTTAAAATATTTTTAGCATTCTATTAATCCTCCAGTAGAGTGTTAAAAATATTAAAACTTTTCATACTCTTTTGGTTCTCTGATAGGGTATGAAATGCAATTTTTGAAAAATTTTATGGACTTAATTGCATTTTTGCATTTTAAGTCTTTTTAAAATCTAATTACCTATTTAGGGTATTTTGGCTAAGAAAACATTTTTGGCATTTTTAGTAAATTTGAGACTAATATGTAATTTTGAAAATTAGGGTCTCATTAGCAATTTTTATATTTTAAGTCATTTTTGTCATTTAAATTATCTATTTAGGGTAAAAAATTAGCATTTCTTGTCTTTTCATGTCCTTTAGGGTTATCGAGATACTTTCACATCAAAGGTAAACCTAGAGGCATTTTTGTAACTTCCTAGAACCAAATCCTAAAAAGTCATCAGGATGTTTTTACGTCAAAGGTATGCATTTAGGATATATTCAGCTCTCTATGATAATTTTCATGTCCTTTAGGGTTACCAGTTTACTTTCATATCCAAGGTATAACCTAGAGGCATTTTGGTAATTTTTTTACAACCAAACCGTAGTAGTTATCGAGATACTTTTATGCCAAAAGTGTATATTTAGGATAGGTTCACCCTTCTATGGTCATTTTCATGTCTTTTATGATTACCGGGATACTTTCATGTTAAAGGTATACCTCAGAGGCAATTTGGTAATTTTAAAATTGAGTCCTAGTTAGTCAATGAATGCTTTCATGCCAAAGGCGTGTATTTAGGATATGTTCACCCTTTTATGGTCTTTTTTGAATCCTTTAGGGTTAGTAGGATACTTTCATGTCAAAAATATATCCTAAGGGTATTTTGGTAATTTTGCATTAAAATCAAGTTCTATGTGACTAGTAGGATACATTCATGTAAAATGTGCACATTAAGAATAGGTTCATCATTTAGATTATTACAGGGTCTTAAGATGTTTTATGCATCTTTTTAATAAAATAAAAAATTTATCTTTAGAAAACTAAGGCAAGGTCTCCGAGTTATAGTAATATGTGAAGTTTTTCCTAAAATATGAGAGGAGTTTTATGGATTATTTTAATAGTGAGATATCCTTTTCAAAATGAAAATCAAGAATTTTAAAAAATTTTAAATAAATAAAATCATTTGCACTCCTTTAGCCCTCTAGCTGGTGCGAAAGATATTTTTAATTTTTAAGAACCTTTTGCATTCCTTTAGTATTCTAGTGAGGTAACAAAAAGAATGATAAAAACTTTTGTATTCTACTAGTCCTTCAGTGGGATATGTAAAAGATTTTGATTTTAAAAAATTTCAAAACATCTAATTTTCCCTAACATGAAATAATAAACTGGTTTTAGAAAATATCATTTCAATTGATAGTTAAATGCCATATGTTGAAATTGGATGAGAGAGTCGATCTTTACTCGTGATTATAACCGACTTTTAGACCCTTTTATATGATCTCTGATATGCTTGCAGACCTTGAAATTGGTATTCTTAGGTTTTCTAAACCTCAAAATATGAACTTCGATAGGTGACTAATCTCACCTAGCCCAAATAGATTGGTGGTGACTCCTAATAAATAGTCATTTCGTAGTGATTATTTAAAGTTAAGTCAAATAAGCAATTCATCTCGGCCACATAGTCCTTAAAAATAAAAAATCTCAATAATGATATGGCCCATAGAAATAAGAGAATATAAAATAGCAATATATCAATAAATATATTAGCGATGACCATTTAAGTTGGGATTAGTCAGGATTTGTATCCGAGCCACGTTGCGACAATTTGGAAAACCAAGACTTGGGTCTTAAAAATCTCAAAATGTCAAAAGTTGACTGGTATATGTTTCCTGAAAGAATTAGAATAGTTCTTAAGGTCATTTGGATGAAAAAAAGACTCGTTTTAGAAGTCATAATCAAAAGTCAACTTTCTAGCCTAGAGTAAAGTGTAAGGTAAAGTCAACTTTTTAGCCTAGAGTTGAATTTTGAAATTGGAAGAGCTCTATAACTCAAATTTCAAAATTGATTACACTAAAATGAAATTGAACATGGACTACAAGTTAAGAAGGTGTAACCGTGAGCAGGTCATGAAAGACCTTAAGAATTTAGAATGTTAGGAGTTCCCAAGGGCATAATCCAAGAGGTCCAAGATGGAATATTTAGATTTTTTTCGAGAAAGTCATTAAGGCAAAATTTTACTATAGGAAGGAACATTCAAATTCATTTTTACATAGACAAATCATGGTCAATTAGCATAAAAAGTTATAGTAGTATAGAATATAGCCTGGGCCAAATTTTTGACATCATAAATATGTAAATTTTAATCATCTATTCATTAAAAGTAGTAATATCATTTCCCCTAAGTTTGTTGGGAGGTTAGTGATTAAGCTAAAATCACTCTAAAGTGATTCAAGCTTAAATCATGAACTTTAAGGCTTATAAATAAGGGTTATCATCCATAATTTCATAACTTTTAAACACTTAATAAACTTTACAAATTTTGGAATATTCTTTTTCCTTTCAAGCTCCAATCATTTTTAGGAGGAAAATAAAATTGGAATAGGTATAGTTTTTTTACATTTCTCTTTAATTTCAATTCAAAATGATTTAAATTATTGATTTATGCTTCTTGATGCTTAATTGAGTTTCAACCAAGGTGTTTGCATGATCTATAGCATTTAGCCATCTTGAAACTTGATATTATTATGTTTTGATTTGATTCTAAGCTATGATTTCCTTTATTTCATGTTATTCTAAGCATGATTAAGTGATTAATTGCTAAAAGTCAAACTGAAATCATGTTTAGAAAGTTTAATCTAGGTTTAAGAAAAATGATTCTCTTAGATCTAGGTTTTGGCCCACCTAATTTGCTAGGATTATGATTATTTAAACTTAGTTGAGCTAGGATTTGATGATATTAAGCTGAAATTTTGAAGTTTAGATAATGAAATCGTGATTCTCTAGCTTGTTGATGTGTTCAAACAAGAAAGAAAAAGGAGATTCAGGTTTAGGTAGTTTAGGTAATGTAGATCTTGAGCTTAATTAATTTAATCTTGCATGACCTTGCTAATTTAAGCTAGTTTGAGCTAAAATCTCAGTAAATAGAACTTGAATCTTATGCTATATGATGAAATCATAAGTTCTTGAATTTAGAGAACCATTTGAACAAGCTTAAATCCTTTAGCTGTGTTCAGCCATGGTAAAATTTAAGGGAGCTTAAGTGGGCTTTACGTAATTGATGCTTAAATGATGAAACTTAGATGAATTAAGTTGATTAAAATTGGGTAAGCCAAAATTTATGTGTGATTAAATGAAATCATTAGCTTACTTGTTTAATTTTTTGGATAAAATGATTAAAAACATGTTTCAGTCGTTAAGCATGTTGATTGAATTGAATCCAAGCTTGTTTTCTTGCTTGATTGTTAAATAGTGAGAACTTGATGAGAAAATGATGTTTAGATAAGCATGATTAGCTATAGATGAATTCGACTAAGGTTGTTTTATGTTTAGAACAGGTTTTGTGGATGATTAGTTGCTAAAACTATTGGTTAGTATTCTATATGTTTGATAAAATTCATACTAAGCTGCTTAGGATGAATAAAAACCTTTTTAATAAATAGATCCTCCAAGGGCCAACCTTGGTTCACTTAATCAATAGGTGAGCCAAGGTTTGTCTTGTTTAACAAGCTTTTAATCATAACTTGGGAATATTAAATAAAATAGCTTGATTTAGGCTAATTGGGAGCAAAATAAAAATGTTTTTTTAGTGTTTAAACATGTTTTGTTGAGTCTAAATCTAGTAAGCGGCATTGGTGATGTTAGGTGATGTTAGGTGAGTCTTTAATGTGAGTCATTAGGTGATGTTAGGTGAGTCAAATTGTGTTATTTAAAGTCACTTGATTGCTGGGTACAACATAAAAGTGAGCAGCATTGGTGCGTCGTTCAGTTGTCAAGACTAAATAATAATGAATAAAGGTAACAAAAGTAGAGACATTTGCATGACTCCAAAGCATGTCAATTATATGGGAAACATAATTTTAGGTCTTGGCACTTAGAAGTCTTTGTTGTTTACTCATGTAGAACATTTATAGAGTTTATTTGGTCTAATAGCTAGATGTTCATATGTCTAGAAACATGTTTTAAAAATTTGACAAAAGGCTTCATGACTACAAGTTGTTTAGAGCTACTATTGCAATGTAGCATAGTAGTCTCATAAAAAATATATTTTGATTAGGTTATAGACCTTAGGAATTTTTTTTAGTCATTGTCTGTTATCCTCATTCATTGGACTATGTAATAGGCTTTTGAAACATTTGATTTTGTGATCGAAAGAACATAGAAAAATCTTGAAACCTAAGCTATTCTTATGGCTTTATTTCAGCACTTGATCATTAATACAAATTATGATGATAAACCTTTTGTATGCTTTCTTCATATTTTTAGACAAAAATAGTGTGAATAAAATTTCCTAGCACATATGGCTTGTTTAGTGGCTTTTCGAACAATCGGGAAAAAAATCTTGAATACAGGCTGGTTAGACATATTGTGCTATGTAGTAACATCTAACTAAAAAATTTATGTGACAGCCAAAATGATATTTGGCATTTTTTGAATATTTTTAGGTTGAATTATAGTGAGTCAGCATTCATTATAATTTAGTTTAATGATTTTATGTGATGGAATAATCTGAAATAAATTCAGAAAGCTTGAAATGTCAAATCTCCCCTATTTTTAAGTTTTTCAAGGTTTAGTGTCTACTAATCCAAGACATTTAGGTGCCTCAAAATTGATTCCAAAAATCATGTTTAGTGTGTCAATAGTTCTAGCAGTGCCCTATAAAACGTCCCTAGTAACTTACACTAAAGCTCCCATGTTAAATTAAATAAAGTTGCCTTTTAATATTGTTTTCAAAGTTGTGATTTCTTTAATTTAGTCCAAATGTGCTATTTTTATGATTCCTTTTAAATGGAGTCGAGTTTGATAAAAAACAGTAAAAATGGAGTCAATTAGTAAGTATGTTAGGAGTTAAATGGTTTCATAGAATTTTCCTTTATAAATAATTTTAGCTTTTATTGCAAATCCAAGCTAGTGCTGATGAGAGTTTTAGGATACAATTTTTATTGATATTCATTTATTTTGACGAATATGATTGAATATATATTATTGAAATTGAGAAAAAAAATTCCAATACATGTGATTAGTTGCTACCAATTATTAGGCACCATAAGACGGATAGAGTCCTTAATTGTGGTGTAACTGACCCCTGAGCCCATCTTTATAGATCTCTGGTATACACAGATTGTAAAATTGTTCCTTTACAGTTCCATAACTCATTAGTGAATGGTTTTAATAGATGATCGATCACATCTAGCTATAACAGATCAATGGTAGCTCCTTAACCCATGTAGCACCCTATTTTGTTTGAGCCAAATTTTGAAAACTTTAGATGTAATCGAAAGGTAATAAAATTAAAAAATAAAAATAAAAATTAGAATGAATGCTAGGTGCCAAGTCGCCAAGAACTATTAGGTGACATGATGCCAAGCAAATATTTTTTAGGAAGGTCTAAAATGCTTAGGGATTTTATTAAAGAAAAATTTTAAAATGTCATCAAAGGTCACTATTTTAGGCATCATCAAGGTCATTTTAATGAGCTCAGATCAGTTCCCTATCATTCCTAGCCATGGTAAGAGGTTCAAGCATCAAAGGTGCATGAAGTTGACATTTACATGAGTATGTACTAATACAAGGCCTTTAGGTATCGATACAAGGCTTCCACATCACTAAAAATTCAAATTTTCACATGTTGTGTCAATATGAAAAAGTTGTGTATGGATATAGGTGCTTTTGCATCGATACAAAAGCCCTTTGTATTGATTTTGGGCTTTATAGTAGCTTAAAAATCTATCTTTGTTAGTCAATATTGATATAGAAAGTGCTAGCATCAATACCAGCCTCTAGGTATTGATACCAGATTCATTGTATCGATGCCTAGAGCAAACATTTGCTCCAAGTACGGATAGAATATATACTATATTGATACTTTAAGGCTAAATTACCAAGTTCGTGCCATTTTCAGCCCTTTACACCATGATATTAAAATATAAATTGGACCATGTTTCTGGCACCAAAAATCATCTAAATTCATAGCAAGCCTTAGCATTGGACTTTTAATTAGGTTTTAATGAATTTATTATGCCTAAATAGCCATGATAAGGTTCATTTTCATCACTTAAATCCATTTGTTAGAGGGCAACCGTGGACTTTCTCATTGCTCAACTGCCAAAAATGGCCTTAGTCCATTATTTTTGCTAAGCCAGCCAATGGATTTAATGGGTAGCAAGCATAGTACCTTGTCCATACATAAAGTACATGTACTCAAATCCTAAAATGCCCTTGCTTTTTGCTTATGGTCCTTACTATTCATATGGTCATATAAGGCCAATATTCTCGACTAAATAGAGATATTAAAAAAAAACATTTCAAACACTTTTTAACATATTCAAACACTCTCCAAAAACTATCCCTAGCCATCATCCTTTTAAAAAACCCTTCATTCCTCTAGCTCTTTAAAGCCACCAGTAAAAACCCTTCCAAAACCTTTTATTCCATTTTTTATCTCAAACCACCCCTCCGTTGTTAGCACATCCCTTAAGCTCATTTGGGCCACCACTTTTCTCACTAATTAATAGCAAAGATGGGGGAAAATAGCTCAAAGTTAACAAGTTTTCTATTTAAGGGATAAAATAAGGTTTTAAGCTACTTAGTATAATTTTCATCTTCTTTTCATCTTTTTTTTATAATCATTTCATTATTTTAGAGAATCATATCCATGTGACTATGACCCTATTCTTAGGACTTTCAGGCATTTTGTGGCCTCGTTTGTGGTAGACCTAGGATTTTGGTGTTACATTGACTATTTGACCATGCTTTACCATTTTTATGGGCTTGGTTTGCCTCAAAAACATGTTTTAATGTTGTTTTAAAATTCTACCAAACTTTTTCTTGTTTAAACGTTTTCATGTTATCTCCCAAGCATGGTTGTTAATGTTATTAATGAAGTAAACATTTTCATGCATCTTATTAGTTATTTTCTTTAATTTTTGCCAACATTTACATTTGAAGATAACACTTTCACTTGTCTAAGCATGCTATTTATGTTCATTTCATGAATGTCATATTTAGCTCATAATATATTTGTCATCTCAAAAACCCCAATGTTAAGGCCATGCTAACTGCAATAAATAAAAATTAACCTGAGCTTATGGTTTTTATTCATTAGTCTTCCAATCTTGGGGAAAATCAAGTTTTATGTTTGGTTCAAGGGCTATTAAGACTAAATGTTCTATTTTTAAAAAATGGCTTTTTTTATTTTCCAAAGTTTAAAGTGGCTTATATCTTGATCTTTTGCCTAGAGTCTTTGTATTTATGACATGGTTAACGAGCCATTTAATCATCCTAAACTACTTTGAGATTGTGCAAATGAGCTTGTGAAGTGAATATCACTCATTCATTTTTGTCATGGACACTCGGATGTCCATGTTTGAAGTTTAAACCTAAGAAACCTGAAAAACTGAAGTCTCCCCTATTTTTATCCTAACAACACTGTAGTCATGACTTAAAAAATTATTTTTGAAATAAGTCAAATAGCTTTTTCAATGGTATCTTATTTACCCTTAAATCATTCTAGATGAGGAAGATATGATTTTTTGAATTAAAGTTATCGAAACCCCTAGAATTAGCAATTTGCATTCTGTTTGGGCTATTCACCCCATCAGATGATTTTTTTTTTTGAATTTTCAATATATTTGTTATTGAAATTTAATGAAATTCTTTTTTTAAATGGGCACATTCGTAATTTAACAATTTCATATGCTCGGGAATGATTTTTCAAAGTTTGTCACTCTCTTTTCCCTATTCATGATGTCAATGTTAAGCTGGACCCAACTTCAAAAATTATTTTCACTTGAAAGTTGATTTTTTGAGACTTGTGAAATATTTTTACATTAAACCTTTCGAGCCACCTTTCTAATGAAAACTCATCCGGCTTCTATTACCTTCAAATTTGCATAGAATAAATTCAAAAAAATGCTATCTCATTTTTAGCATTAGTCAAATTAGTTCATTTTTATGAATTCCCACTTTGAGACATTGGAATGTCTTAAAATGGCAGCGATAAGTCCTTTATGTTCATCGACCCTATAGTCTGGATAAGGCATAAGCAATATTCGTTGTGTCACCTATATTTTTATCAACTTCTTTTTTAATAAAAAATCACATATTTTGTCCAAAATTTGTCAAAACTATCATTTTGGTAAGAAAATACTGAACCTTTTTCAAGTTAAATCCTTCAAGCTTGTCTCTTGAAAATCATTAAAGTTTTCATCTATGAGATACTCCAACACTATCTTCCAAGAGGATACTCTAACCCATTTTTACAAACCTCATTCAAATTTTAAAACTTTCCAAAGTTTTCATTAACGAGGATATTCTAACCCCTCTTCTAAGAGATACACCAACCTATCTTCCAAGGGCATAATACAACCCCATTTTTCAAAAAAATTATCAAAAAAAATCAAATTTTGTCAATTTAAACTTGTAAATCTTATTTTTCTTAAAATTGTCAAGAAAAAATCAAATTTTCTCTCCTAGATTTTTTTTAGACTTTTCAATATTCAAACCCAGTATTCACACTTTGATTACTTAATAGATCCTAATGTATATTTAAAATTGTTGACTCAGTCATTTTAATATAATCGATGACAATTATAAGATACATTTTGATTGTCCCTCTTTTTTTTCTCTTTTGTCATTTTATGGTTTTTTTTTTTATGTGCTATTATCTCATTTTATTGTCTTACTAACACATTTCCTTTGTGATAATCATCTTGTATCCATATTTTCAAAATCATCTTTCAAAAACTATAGGACAATGCTCCATGTCAATATCTCTCCAATGCTTGACATGGAATATCCTATTTTCAAAAACTAAATCCAAAGAACATTTTAATTAAATATTCTTATTTCCTCACCTCTCCGAGGTGCATACATGATTTAAATTTTTTTTCTAAAACCTGGATTAATTTATTTAAATTCATGAATAAGAAAGGGATTATATTTAAATATGACAAGTCAAAACCAGGGGAATCAAAATTAATTAAAGACATGGCTAGAAAGGTATTGATTTTGGGTGTTGCGAGGATATTTGTACCTTTTTATGCAAAACCAATTCCCAAACCTAACCATTGAATCTCTAAATTATGGAGACTATGAAATCAACGTTTTGAGTTTTTTAACTCTGAATATTAGATTTAATAGGCATCAATCTCGCCTAGCCCAATGATCAATGGCAACTTAAATCATTGGCTACTTTATGGTGGCCACTCGAGACTAGTTGGATGAGTGATTCATTTGGGAATCCCCTCTCATGGTCAAGAGCCAATAATCTATATTTTCTAGCTTCCATCATATCAAAAAAAGTCTTAGTAGAGAAGACATTTCCTTATCCAAGAACATTTTAAGTTATGTTTGTTTCCTTCATGGAAGACACGTTGCTAACAACCCAATCACTCTCATGTTTTGGTATGAGAGGTTCAAACAAGTGATTCGTCTAATGACTGGGGCCATACGATGATTTGATCTGTTATCTGCTCAATATATTGAGGTTCATAACTTATTACATTATGATAATCCTAATATAGAGAATGTGTTTTTTTCTTTTAAAGAAAATAAAAATAATTCTTCTGAGAATCCATGCCTATCTCATTTAAGGTATAAAATTTGATTCTCAGTAAAATAATAGAGAAAAATCTTTTGAAACATGTTTTTGTTGCCAAACACAAAAACAATAGAGATTTTTATGAGAATCTATATTGATCTCATGTAAAGGATAAACTTTGATTTTGAGGAAAATGATGGGAATAAAAGCTTTCCTTAGGAAACCAAAGCATTTGTATTGTGTATCCTAAGGACAAGACATATTTTTATTGCCTAATCTAAAAAATAATTAACATCTCATAAGAATCCATGTTTGTTTCATTTAAAGGATAAACTTTGATTCTAAGGAAAGTGATTTCAAATCTCTTCTTTTGGAATTAATTCATTAATACCATGTATCATAGGGAGAAAAATGTGTTTTTATTTACAAAAATAACGGAGCTTCTTACGAGAATCTATAGTAATCTTATTTAAGGGACATACTTTGATTTTAAGCAAATTGATAAGAATAAAACCTTTTCTTAAGAAACTAAAGCATCAATATCATTTATTTGAATATGGAGAATGTGCTTTTGTTAATTAATTATGAAACAATAGAGAATCTTATGAGGATCCATGTTTATCTCACTTAAGGGATGGACTTTGGTTATGAGGAAAAAACATAGGAAGAAAGCCATTTCTTTGAATCTAAAGCATCTATACTGTGTATCAACTATGCAAAATGTGCTTTGTTGCCTAATCAGGAAAACAATGGAGATTTTTATGAGAATCTATGTTTGTCTCATTTGAGAGGCGAACCTTTATTCTAGGGAAAATAATGGGAACAAAAGCTTTTCTTGGATAACAAAAGCATGACTATCATATAACACAATGTAAAAAACATATTTTTGTTACCTAATCATGAAAACAATGGAGATCTTATAGGAATTTATGTTTGTCTCATTTGAGGGATGAACTATAATTATACAAAAAATAATTTGAAGAAAAGCTTTTTTTCAACACGAAAGCATCGATATTGTGTATTACAACAAGAAGTACATATTTTGTTGTCCAAATAGAAAAATAATGAAAATTCTTATGAGAATCCATCTTTACCTCATTGAGGTTTAAATGTTAATTCTAAGCAAAATAATGGGGAGAAAAACTTTTATTGGGAAACCAAGGCTCTAATATCATGCATCCCAATAAGGAGATCATGTTTTTCTTGCCTAATTACAAAAATAGCATTAATTCTTATGAGAATTTATGTTTGTCTCATCTGAGGGATGAAATTTGATTTTAAGGAAATTGATGGGAACAAAAGCTTTTCTTTAAAATTAAAAGCATTAATTTATATATCCTAAATAGGAAAACATGTTTTGTTGCCTAATCATGAAAATAATTGAGATCTCATAGGAATCTGTGTTTGTTTCATTTGAGGGATAAAACTTTGATTTTAAGGAAAATGATGGAAAGACATACAATTCTTTAGAAAGTAAAGCATCAATATCATGTATCACAATAAGGAGAAGATGCTTTTATTACCCAATCATGAGAAATAATAGAGATTCTTACAAAAATCCATTTTTGTCTTATTTTGGGGATAAACTTTGATTCTAAGGAAAATGATAGGAAGAAATCTATTCTTAGGAAACCTAAGCATGAAAATCTTGTATCCTACTATAGAGAACGTGTTTTTGTTAACCAATCATGAGAACAAGAAGATTCTTAGAAGAATCCATGATTGTTTATTTAAGGGATAAACTTTAATTATAAGGAAAATAATGGGAAGAAAAACTTTTATTTCGAGTCCAAAGCATTAGTATGGTATATCTCATTGTAGAAAATGTGTTTTATCTTATTCAAAGGATAAACTTTGATTATAAAGAAAATAATTAGAAGAAAAGCTTCTCCTTCAAAAGCAAAGCAATAATATTATGAATCTCAATGATGAGAACTTCTTTATGTTACCTAATCATAAAAATAGTGGAGATTCTAACGAGAATCCATGTTTCTCTTAATCTAAGGAAAAACTTTGATTCTAAGGAAAATAAAGGAAGTAGAAGCTTTTCCTAGGAATCCAAAGATCAATATCGTGTATCCTAATGTGGAGAATGTATTTTTGTTGCCTAATCATGAAAATAGTGGAGATTTTATAAGAGTTCTATTTCATTTGAGGTGCAAATGTTGATTCTAAGGAGAATGATAGGAATAAAAGCTTTCTTCAAAACTGAAATAGCAATATCATGTATCAAAATGATGAAAACATGTTTTCTTGCCCAATCATGAAAACAAGAGAGATTTTTACGAGAATCCATATTTATCTTATTTGAGTGATAAACTTTAAGATCTAAAGAAAATGATACGAAGAAGAGCATTTCTTTTGAAACCAAAACATTGATATTGCACATGCTAACATAGAGAACGTGTTTTTGTTGTCAAATCATGAAAATAATAGAGATTCTTATGGAAATCCATGTTTGTTTGATTTGAAAATTAGATTTTGAATTTAAGGAAAAAATGGAAAGAAAAGCTTTTTTTCGCAACAAAAGCAATATCGTGTATCTAAACAAGAAGAATTTGTTTTTGCTACCTAATCATGAAAACAAGAGAGATTCTTAGAAGAATTTTATGTTTGTCTTATTTGAGGGATAAGCTTTAATTTTAAGCAAAATGATAGGGAGCAGGCTTTTCTTAGGAAACTAAAGTACCAATGTCATGTATCCTAATATGGAGAATAGGTTTTTGTTAAAACAAAGGAAATTCTTATGAGAATACATGTTTGTATCATTTAAAGGATGAATTTTGACTCTAAACAAAGTGATAGGGAGAAAAGCTTTACTTGGGAAACCAAAACAAAAATATCATGAATCTCAATGAAGAGAACATGCTTTGTTACCCAATCACGAAAGCAATTAAGATTCTTATGAGAATTTATCCTTGTCTTAATTGAGGGATAAACTTTGATTTTATGGGGAATGATGGGAATAAAAGCTTTTTTTGGGAAACTAAAGCGTTAATATTGTATATCCTATATAGAAAAACATGGTTTTGTTGCCCAATCATGAAAATAATAGAGATCTTATAAGAATCCATGTTTGCTTTTAAAAATCTATCCTGGTCATCTAATGCCTATAATTCGGATTTGGTAAATCAATTTGACAAAAAGTTATTATGAATCAAATTTGGACACCTAATTTCATCGATAATCCTAATTATTCAAGATTAAGAATCTAGCAACTGCCTGGTAAAGATCAACCTCCACTAGGTGTACTGGGCATTTTCATAACCTATTTAGTCATGCTTATATGGCCATATATGCACGTGACAGGAAAAAAATGCAAGTTTAAGGGTAACAAAGAATAAGTCACAGATAAAAAAGATGAATATTTTAAGAGAAAAAATTAGTTTTTTAATATTTTTTTGTCAAAATTTGGAAATTCATTTTTGCATATGTTATCATGATTAAATATTCCATTTTTGAGGATTTTCAAAATTTTAAAGAAATTTGGTGAAATGACCTTTGTATATTTTTACTGATATATATGTAGTATTTAGGTGATACTCACTCAAAAAAATAAAAAATATATAAGAAAAAATACATATTGGCATTTTTTACCATGACCTATCAAATTGTCAAATTTATTCGTTAAATTTAAAATTTTCACAATACCATAAGCGCCATACTTGTGAAAGTTTTTTAGTAAAATTTGTTTCGAATTTCAAGTTTTCATCTTTATTATTTTTATTGTTTAATATTTTGAGTAATGTTTTGAATTCAATTCATTTTTATAAATTTGAACACATTTTTGGAATTTTCTTGATTCTAAAATATGAACTTTTTTCTTATTTTTAAAATTTTTATAGTAAAATTTTTAGAGTTTAGAATTTTAAATATTTTCACATATTTGAATAAAATAACTTGGATATAGCTTTTTGAAATTCTAATTCATTTTTATTCAATATTAATTTCTTCCATAAGGATATTTGCTTGTAAAATTTTATAAGTTTAAAATTTTTAATTACCTTTCACTTGTATATAAAATTTTTCAAAAATTCCTTTTTGAATTTTTATATGAAAACTTTATGAATTTTATTTTTCTAATGGCCAAAATTTTTTTTTCATTGCATAGGCTTAAAACCCATTAACTTTCTTAATGGGCCCAATAAGTTGATTAACTTTCTGATAAGCCCAATGAGCCCATTTTTATTTTCTAATAAACCCTACAAGCTTATTCTAATTAAATTTTTAGTTAAATTTATCATGTGAAATTTTATTTCTTAAATACATAATTTTTAATTTCTTACAATTTAATCCACATAATTTGTTTTAATCCAAATTAAAATTTTCTCTTGATAATGGGAAAGCCTAAAATAGGCTACATGACACGTCATGGTGAGTCATACGTAATGACAAAAAATATTTAATTAAACCCTATCAAAAAAATCTAGAAACTTTTTAAAAGATAAAAATGTAGAATAAAATCTAAGAAGGGATTTGGCCAAGGGACTTTCTTGAGCCTTTGGCTGAAAACACTTTGAAAAAAAAGGTAAGGGTTTCATGAAAAAATATTTAGCAACATGCTAAAAATTTTTCAAGTTTTTAAGGTAAATTCACTTAGAAAACTTTTAAGTTTTGTTTATTTTAATTAATTTTCTTCTTTTATTGAGCTTGGTGATTACTTATGCCCATGTATTTTGATATATCTTGAAAGGCTCAGTAAAAAAGTCATGATCAAAGTTTATTGATCTTGTTATCATATTTGATTTCTATTAGCAATAAATTGATTTTCATTTATATAATTTATATTTATTGGTGGAAATGATGTTATTTTTATATTTATTTATTTTGTACTATTTTTCTTGATATTTTCATGTTGATTGTTGATGAAGTGTGTTGATATGCTTATTATTTTCCATGATTTCTTGTATATTTGAAACTAAGACATATATTTATGTTGATATTCATGAAAATATGTGATGGAAAAAAATGTTTTTGACTATTATTGGTGTTGGCCGAAAATCATCATGGCCCTTGGATAACTTTTCATGCTTTATTTTATGATATTTTGAACTATATTATTTTGTTTGAAGCTTGCTGGACCCTAAAAATAATTTTCTCACAATTTTTAAGCTTTGGAAGGGTATTTCCATGCTTGGTTGAACCTAATGTTTTATTTTTATGCTATTTTATAATTATTGAAAACATAGAGACAAAGTGAAAAAAGTGAAAAACTTTTCTAAGGTCATCTAAGCTTGGTCGGATTCACAATTGACCTTTGAAAGTGTTTTTCATGCATTTTAAACATGTTCAAATGCATTTCATACATTTTTAACCCTTTGGGGGGTCTTCTTTTAATTTTATAAAGTTTAAGGGTTTATTTACAAAATATGAAAAATATTTTTCCAAGGCCATAAGTACTTGACCGAATATTTCTTTTAATTGGTAAGATTTTCATGTTGATTTTGGCGAGTTTGGTATATATCTGTAATGTAATGACCAAATTGCATACTTGAAAAAATAATTTCTAAGGCCATTTCAAGCTTAGACAAATTCATAATGGACCTTTAGATATATTTTCATGTATTTTAAACATGTTTAGATGCAATTTTATGCATTTTTAACCTTTTAGGGATCATTTTGTGATTTTAGAAAGTTTAGATGCAAAAATGAAAGAAGTTTTCTAAAGCCATCCAAGCTTGGCTGAATTCATAATGGACCTTTAGAAGTGTTCTTCATGCATTTTAAACATTGACTAGATGCATTTCATACATTTTTAACCTTTTAAGGGTAATTTTGTAATTTTAAAAAATTTAGGGGTCTATTTGCAAAAATTGAAAAATATTATTCCAAGGCCAAAGGAACTCGGTCGAATAATCCTTTAGAGTATCGGGATACTTTCATGTTAAAGGTATACCTTGTGATATTTTAGTGATTCCCTAGAATCGAGCTTTTTATAATCACCAAGATACTTTTATTTTGAATGCGCATAATAGATATAGGTTCATCATTTTTTGAAGTCATTAAGTTATTTAGGTTATCAGTTCCTAAAAAGTGATAAATTTTCCATGTTAATTTTATGAATTTAAATCATTTAAGGATTAAGTTGTAAAGTTAGAAAGTTTAGTATCCTTTTAGGAAAACTTTTACATCTTAGGGTCAACTTTTTTTCTCACATCAAATTACCCATTTAGGGTATTTTAGTCATGTAGAAACATTTCTAGCATTTTTACCTATTTTGGGGCAAAAATGTAATTTTGAGAAACTTAAGGGCCTATTAACAATTTTTTGCATTTTAGGTCATATTTGATGTCAAAGCTACCTATTTAGGAGAACATTGTCATTTCATATCATTATCGAGTCCTTAGGGCATCGAGATTCTTCCATGTCGAAGGTACACCTTAATGGTATTTTAGTGATTTACCCCAGAATTGAGGTTTTTATGATCACCAAGATACTTTTATGTTGAATGTGCATAATAGATATAGGTTCATATTTTTATAACATCATTGAGTCTTTTAGGTTACCGAGATACTTCTATGCCAAATGCAGATTTAAGGGACGTTTTAGTAATTTATATTAGAACCAAGCCTTATATGATCATTGGGATACTTTAGGGCTCTTTGGTAACTTACATTAGAATCAAGTCCTTTAGGGTCATTAGGATATTTTCATGTCGAAGGTGTACTTTATAGTACATTTTGGTCTCTTCGACCAATTCTAGGTCTTAGGTTAAGTTTATTATTATTATTATTATTATTATTATTTTCTAATAAAATTGAAAGTTTTAAAATTAGGGCAATGTCCAAATTCAAGTAGTATGTGAAATTTCTCCCACCATATGGAAGGGGTTTCATGAATTATTTTAATAACAAGATACCCTTTTAAAAGTGAGAAAATAGAGATTTTTTCTTAATTTCCCCAAAAGTAAAATCTTTTGTATTCTTTTAGCCCTCCGATGGGATACAAAAGATATTTTGATTTTTAAAACCTTTCCTATTCCTCTAACCCTTGGGTGGGGCATGTAAAAGATAATGATAAAACCTTTTATGTTCCTTATTTCCTTTAGTGGGGTATAAAAGATTTTGATTTTCAAAAATATTAAAAATCAGATTTTCCAAACAATACAATAAATTTGTTTGATAAATTTTATTTGACGTATGAGAGTTATAAGTAAATGTCAGATATTGAACCAAATAAAAATTTAAATTTAAATTAACATGTGATCAATAAGATACTGATTTTTAGGCATCATGAGGGGGATTAATCCTTACTCATGATTGTAATCCACTTTTGGATGCTTTCACATGATCTCTAGTATTATCGTGGATCTCAAAGTTTGTTTTCATGGGTTTCGTAACCCTTGAGATACAAACTCTGATAGGTGACTAATCTTACCTAGCCAAAATAGATTAGTGGTAACTCCAAGAAAGGTAGTCATTTTGTAATGATTATTTAGGGTTAAGTTGAGCGAGCGATTCATCTCAATAACTTAATCACCAAAAAAAAAAGAAAGAAACAATAATGATATGGCCCCTAAAAATGAAAATGTAATGATATATCGATATGTATAGGAGTGTGGTGTACACCCACCTTTTTAGTCCAGTTGGTTAGGATTTATATCTTGGCCGCATTGCAATAGCTTGGCAATTCCACTAAAGACAGGTTAGAGAATCAAGCTTAAAATTAATCACACGCTAACAAAATTTTGATTAATTTAGTTTCAACTAGTGTTTAACTATAATTCCTAATACTTTCAAAAAAAAATTTTATAATATTTTTTATTAATATGAAAATTCTAATATACATTGTTCATCTTTTTCACTAACCCTTTTATTTCCTTTATAGCATTCTTTTATATGGAATTAAAGATAGAGGTTTTTATTATTTTTGAAAAAAGTGAAGTCATAAAAGTTTTGTTTGTTCCTTATACACACTCTGGAGATGCATATCATTAGATTATCCTCAAGCATATGGAGGGGGCATAAGTTACATAATATTTTAGGAAGGGCTAAAGTAGCTTGCTCTGTCTTTTGAAGTGTTAGCCTCTATTTAGGCCAGTAAAAAACCTACAGGGTCTAAATTCCTATGCCTACCTGAGGTGTTAGCCTTGTTACAAGCTTGGGAAAAACTCCCACATGAATTGAACCCTTTCCATCATTAACTTGCGATAGGTAAGGATTAGGGTACCTCATTAGTTTTTTTCATACTAGAAGAACAATTTAAGAACATGTTTAGATGTCCAACCCAAACTTCATGTAATGAGCTGTAAGGGCTTCACCTTGCTTGAGCCATACCTAGTTTTAAAAGTTACAGAATTAGATATAGATGGGGGAATGTTTCTTACTTTTTCTTTTTATTTTATGTTCTAAGCACGAAAGCTAGTTGATGACAATCAAACATTACTTTTTGAGTAAGATCTTTGTTTCATCTAAAAAAGCATTGCCATTATTTTAATTTAGATATCAAGTGATGATGAACATATGTCATCACTCATAATGCGATTACTTCTTTTTACCTTACAAGTAATACTGTGGCCTTAACTACTTGGTGTACATGTGCAGGTCAGGCGATGATGTTCGTACATCATTGCCAACAACAAAGCCTTTTCATTTGCCTCAGTAGGCATTGTAATGCCCTAAAAAGTCCATTTAGAACAAAATTTCTTCTAGCATTAATTCCTAGTTTTCTATGCTAACCTTTTTCCCTTATACATAGGAAAATGATGAACGACCATTGTGCCACCCATAATAGGATTGATTATTTTTCTTTAAGGGCAAAATAAAGGTTTTCTCATATTTAAGGGTTCTTCAAAAGAATTATTTCTTCTAAATTGAAAGTGTCATGACAATTAAACATCATTGACCATGGGAGATGAATTTTTAGCATGCCTAGAAAGGATAAAGGTAAACCATTATGAAACACAAGTAAGATTGATGAAATGGCAAGAGGAGATGTGAGCAAAAATTTTTAAATTGTTGGAAATAAACACTGCTGTCACAACATTGCCCAAATATGAAACTGACTAGCTCGATTTAAAAGGTAGGTGTATTTCTCATTCCTGTGTATATCTATATATTATTATTTTTTATTTTTAAACCTCATATTATTATTTTTCTTTACTTTTAGGGACAAAGACATCGAGATGAATCATTTACTTAACTTAACCCTAAATAGACATTACAAAACCTTAGAAAACAAACTCTTAGGCCTATTATGGACACTTTTTGTCTTAGCCATCACCCAATGCATTAGAGGTCATTATTCTAAGCATTCTTAAAGTTATTAGGATGAGCACAGGTTAATTTCCCAGTATTTTTAAACAAGTTGAGATATTTAGAGAGCCTAGGGTACATGCCAGTCACATTGGTGCATAAGTATTGATACCAAGCTTTCATATTACTAAAACTCAAATTTTTAGGTGTAGTATCAATACAACAATATTTGGTGTTGATACGTAAGGTGTTGTATTGATACTTAGCATATTTGTATTAATACAAGTCATGATAGTAGCTAAAATTATGATTTTTGGCCAAAGGTATAGACATAAAAGCAAAAGTATAGATATAGACCTTTAATTTGACAGCCCATGGACATGTTGAGGATGGACAAATATAAGATTAGTGGTTGATCGAGCATCAAGGGTACAAACACTAGTAAATTTGGTAGGTAACACTTGGCCTCGTTGAAAGCTTATTGGCACTTATCAATCCATTCACCAAGGTTTTGTTTTCAGAGTAAGCAAAAGATTAGATCACATCTGTCAGTTAACTAAGATATAAACCTGGATAAATATTTCAATCTCCCAAGGAAACTCCCTATTTCTTTCTGGGTACGAAGTAATGAAATGTTTTAGATAGCCTTTACCTTGTCAAAATCAACCTTAATTTCTTGTTCACTCATAATAAAGCATAATAGTTTGTCGAAGATAACATTGAAGGCGTAATTAGCTAGGTTTAGTTTAAGTTGATATTTGCATAGTCATTTGAAGAGTTTACGGAGGTTAGCGACATGCTCAATCTTTTTTAAAAACTTGGCAATCATATCGTCCATATAAACCTCTATTTCTTTATGCAGAAGCTCATAGAATAGTGTCACCATTGGCCTTTAGTAAGTTGTCCTAGCATTCTTGAGTCCAAAAGGCATAACGTTGTAGCAGAAGGTACCCTACATGGTTACAAAATGGTTTTCTCCATGTCGTCGAGGGCTATTTTTAATTTGATTGTAGCCTAAAAATCTATCCATGGAAGAAAATAAGGAATTTTTAATAGTGTTATCTATTAGGGTATTAATGTGAGATAACGAGAAATTATCTTTAGGTCTAGCTTGATTTAAGTCCTTCTAATCTACACACATTCGTACTTTACCATCTTTTCTAAGAACTGAGACTATATTGGCCACTTATTTGGGATACTTGGCCACCTCGATAAATTTCCCATCAAATTGCTTATTTACCTTTTCTTTAATCTTCAAAAGCATCTTCAGTTTCATTTTCCTAAGTTTTTACTATATGAGTTTGCTTTTGGGTTTAAAGGGAAGTTTATGAACCACTATGCCAATGTTTAACCTAGGCATGTCTTGGTAGGAACAAGCAACTACACCCTGGTAGTGTTAGAGAAGGTTGATTAATTTGGTCTGAGTTGATAGATTTATAGAGGTTCCTATCTTAACCTCTCTTTAATCTTCCTCTATAATAAGGTTTGCAGTTTTGGTAGGCTCTTCGTTAGGCAGGATTTGTTTATCTTCTTTTTCAATTAATCTTAACAGATTGAGTACCGTAGTATTTTCCTCAAAATCCCTCTCAGATTTGACCTCATCGAGGTAGATTGGTTACTCGAAATCAATTTTCAGAGTCTTAGTGTAAGCACTTCTATCATTTTCATCCAGTGCTAGAAAATATAAAGCAGAATGATGAGGTTGAAAATAATGAGTAAAAAAAAAGTTTGTGACAACAAATGAAGATGGACACAAAAGAAAATATAAATCCCTCTCAGATTTGACCTTATCAAGGTAGATTGGTTACTTGAAATCAATTTTCAGAGTCTCAATATAAACACTTCTGTCATTTTCATCTAGTGCTAGAAAATATAAAGCAGAACGATAGAGGTTGAAAATAATGAGTAAAAAAAATATTTGTGACAAAAAATAAAGATGGACACAAAAGATGGAATGCAAATGTTAATTCATTTTTGTTAATAATGCACAATAAAAATACACCTATATAACGGATCCTACACTGCTCTTAGGTAGAAGCATGTGTGTTTTGTTCATTGCATTAGTTCGAATTAGATACAAATAGTACAAGAATCTTTGCTTTGGTTCATATGCTTAGAACAAACTCTAGAGTGCAGAAACCAATCTTAGGGCTCATTGCTAAAGTTCTTAGCCTATTAATTATGTTAATAAAGAAGTCATAAAAAACTTTGCTCAAAATAACATTACATTGCTAGAGCTAGTAGTTATTTCCTATTTCAAAATAACATACCCTTTAAAATGAAATTTTTCTTGCAGCAATGGCAGCATCATTGGTTGGTATTCTGAATCCTGAACCTTTAGACTACCCATCACATGAAAATCCAAATTATACTAGATAGCCCTACCTAAAGTAGGATAATGATATTCCCCATGACCGTTTTACTTGTTCCATAAAACGTTCATACCACTGTGCGGCTATGCTTGATATGAGAAATGTTAATAAAAAGTTTGTTTAAGCATTATGTGGGCATTACATTTAAGGCCGACCTATTATTGATGTGAACTTTTGGCAACATATTTCTTCTGCAATAGCCATGATGTGGAGAGCTTTACAATTTCCACTACCTCCATAGGGTATTTCATTATCATTGAAAGATACATAATTATCTGTAGTACTATTGCTCACCAAGCAATTCAATTAGCCTATTGGAATTTTAGGTGGGACATAGGCTTTATTTAAGACCTTGACCAAAGCTTTTCTATAAGCTTCGAAATTCAATAGCAATGATAGCACATATATCTTAGTAGGTTGCTTGTTTATCTGATCCACAATACTATGGTCATAGTGTTTAATGATTTAAGAAATTTTGCATACTTTTTCTTGGTTATTGATTCCTTGATCATTTTTGACTATGTCCTTACCACCTTTGACACTTGAATTACTAAAAAAATGTTTTTTTGGTTGACTTTGGCTTTTGGTGCAACTAGGCATAGCATTTGCCACTATGGGTTAGATAGCTTAACCTTGTAAAGTCAATAGTAATATGGCTAGATTTCTCAATCATCAATACTCAAGTTTCATATTTCCATGGCATTACCCTGTCCTTTTTATATTGGAAAAGAGATAGCAGCTGAAATAGGGCAGTTGTGTAGGTATAATTTTTGTATCTGGCTAGTTCGTATATAGGATCAATGGTCTTTCAATTCTATAGAAAGGGACTTTGCCACCCTTTTTCCATAGCATTTATAAAAACATCTATATCTTCTTTCAATTATTTATAAAACTGACCTTTAAATGGTTCATCATCCTTTGGATTAATTTTAAGAATTCTGAACACTATTGAAAAGTGTGTGTTTGTTCAATAATGGCAACAACAGGATCTGGCAAGCACTTTATCTTGATGTTGGACCACCAACCTAACTTTCATAAGAGCCTTTCATACACTGCTCATTGGCATTTTAATTTCTCTAATATTTTTCTTGACTCAACAATGCTTCCTATCAACAATAGCATTTGTTCTCGATTTTACATGATTTGGGACTAGATTAGCTTGAACATTAGGTCTTGCCCCTTATTTGATTTTGATCACGTCCTTTTTTAGCAAAGCCTTAAATTTTCTTTTGAAATAAGTGCAATTTCAATGTTGTGCCCTTATGCTCTAGCATGGTATTCATAATAGGTGTTTACATCATACCATTTAAGATAAAGAGGCAAACTTGGAGTTATAAATACTGGAGCTACCAGTTGACTTATCAGTAAGTACGCATGAACCTCTTTGTAAGAATAAGGAAATGAGACAAAATGGTCTCTTTCCTAAGGGGCTTGTTGATTGGTTTATGCTCTAGTGTTGCCACAGTTATAGGATGAAGTATTTTGAGCAGAATATTGAGTCATATTTGATGAAAGCTTCATGATGGGATTGAATCTAGTAGTGTATACAAGTTATGGCACTATGGGACATGGGTTGAAGCTTGGATATGCCATTCCAACAAAATACATGCTCGATATTGAGTAAGGATTATAGGTGATATTGGTAACACTCTCGCTAATAACATTTACATCCTTATCTTTGCCTTTAGCGATAGACTTCTTGATAGAGCTAGAGGATTATTTTCCTGACATCTCGCCAGTCTTTATGTCGTTATCAATTTTTCTTCAGATATCATCATTTTAGCAAAATTCTTCATAGCATTCCCCACTAACTTCTCATAATAAGAAGCTTATAGACTGCTTAAAAACATGATTGTTATATCTTTCCCAGTTAATGCAGAATAAACCTGGGCTACCTATTCTCGTCACCTTTGGGTGCACTACCTAAGGTTTTTCATAGCTTTCTTTTTTGTGTTCTATAAAGAAAATGATCTAGAGCCTAATCAGATACATGCCTATACTAATCTAAGAAAGCTCAAGCCAAATCCATTTACGACTAAATTCTGATCGGGTCTAGCTCTATATACCATCTGGCAGCTATGTTAATTAAGTTATCTTAAAAACTGTGTATTAACATTTTCTTGTTATCTTCATGTCTAGCCATCTTCTGGCAATATATATAGATATGTATAGTAGGGCCTGTAGTCCCATTATTTTGTCAAAATCTGGTACTTTGAACTTGGGTAGGATAATAATGTTTGAAAGTAGGCTTAAGGATTTCATATCCATAAAACTTATTGCTCCCTTCTATAACCTTGAAGTGTTTCCCCAATAACTTGTACTTAGTTTCATTCTCCATAACCTTAGCATGCTTTGAATTGATTGTTTTTTCTTATTCTATTTGCTCATTGAGGTCTGGAATTGAAGGATTTACTGGTGATGATCCCATATTCATGCCATGGCACCTTTAAGTCAGATATGGTGCTTTCATAAGGTTCATATAGATGAATGGTTAAGCAAGTAAGATTAGTGTTATAGGAGGTGATTGCTCTTTGAATACTTTCTTTATATATGTTAGTGATCTTAATATCCCCATTTGAATTAACCTTAGGATTAACTAGTGCCTTGCCGTTATCAATAGTATTGGTTTACCCTTTATCCTTTAGGGTAGTAGCTAGTAGTTTTGTCAATTCAATAGCTTGACATTATTTTATAAGTTTTATGAAGCATTTGCTCCAAGCTTCTTGATGCATAATTTCAAGCCTTTCTTTGCCAGCCTAGTGATCATTCTCTAATCCCTTTTGACCCAAGCAGGTATTATACTAGTGTTGGTGTTTGATTCTATGTTCTAAGGATCTTTACTGTTTAATTAAAGTGATGCCATATTAGACTTATTAATATGATGCATATAATGAATACAAGAATGAGTATCTTTTATTTAAACAAAGCATTAATTATAACTGATCAAGTAATCAAATCTGAAAACATTGCACACTATTACATTATTTGATTACAAGCTCCAGAAAGTTCAATAGTTCTTATCCGCTATCCCTTATAGGAATAAAGTCTTACCTCATGGATCTGGTTAACTCAATTATGTAGTCAGTGTTAGTGTCAACCATACAGATTTGTTCAATAAGATTCTAAAGATGGTCCTTATATTTTGATCATATTGGTCAACAAAGATGTAATTATAGTGTAATTCTTTAGATGTTTTTGATAGTCTTTAAACTTGATCTTATTAGACCTGAAGGGCATGCTCCAATTCCTAAACCATGCAACCAAAGCTTTTTTATCTGCCCTTCCCTCTAGATGAACTAGCACACAAGCTACCAAGCTTTTGCTTTTGTTTTTTTATAAACTAACTTAATTGCATTGGTTTTAGTAAGTTTTTTGCAATAGTTTTTGCTCGAGTCTTCGGAGCTTTTAAGTTATTAGCAAGACAAACTAGCTCGACTTTCCATTTATCTAGGGATTTTATCGATTCCTTGGTATTTTTTTGCTTTCTGCAATGCCATGTAGTTTTTTTTCAAGGGCTAAAGATTTTTGTTGATGGCATCTTTAATCTTCACAAGGTTGAGTATCCACCTCTTTCTAACTTTACACTAATGCTTTCATTTGCTCCTTTTTTCCTGCAACTAATGAATTTCCTTAACAAAAGCAGTTCTTTCTTATACAAACTCATGCTTTAAGATCTCAATCTTAAGGGATTCCTTTAATATGTAATAGTATGGTGTTGTTATCTCACCTAATTATCCAATCTTTATAGGTTAAAGTCCTTGTTTTTTCTCTTTGCAATATGATTTGGTAGGTCTTTCAACATGCATCAAAGATCTTTTGCAGTTGGCTTGTCTAACCATCCTTTCTATATTCAAAAATCTTTCATACGAAGCTCATGAATGATGCAGAGAAACTACTGGCAATCAAACTAACTTAAAGCCATAAGCGAAATGTAGGCGATGCTTTCCCATAATCCATTAAGAGGAACCTAATGAAATGGCTTGCATTTATACACTTCTAGGCCAGGAATGATCCATAAAGATATTCAAGTTACTTCATTGGCATTCAGATCTTGCAAGTTCTCAATCCATTAATCTTTGGTGATATCTTGCGACCATTCTTTTTTTAAGAACTTGGTGAGAGAACTAAAATTTAGCATGCACAACTGTAGTAGCTTTTACCCCATAAAAGACTGAAGTGCCATATTTACAAGATTGATACCATAACTTAAGGACCGGATAGTCTATGCTAAGATGGCAAGAGCAGGATTAATACCACAAATTAGTTTTGAGAAAAAATCTTCCATGGCAACCTCTACGTGTCTTAAAGCCCCTGGAAAAATGATTAGACCATAGATTGCCAATGTGAAAGCATCTTGAATCTTCTTCTTATCCATGTGATACATACTATTCCTTGGTTGGACCAGATATGAGTCGGTCCAAGCATAGGGGCCAACTTCTTATTGGAGGGTCTAGGTTTTTCAACTCAGAGCAAATTTTGTTAAATTGAGCCCTTTTGACATCAAGCATGGGTACATATTCTTTTACAATAGGGACTAGATCATGCCTATTGAAAGTAAAACACCTATATATGAGATTCCAAGATTATATCATGATGCATAGTAATTTAAAGCCAACTTTGACTTGAATCAATAGAGCAATGTCCCTAAATTTTTTTTTGCAAAAAGTGCTTTATCAGTCTAATCCCAACCATTCCATACATCTATTAATTTTTGGAGGTTGAATTCTTGGAAAATCATTTTAGCCCATTCTAGGATCTCTAAGAAATATCTAGGCCGAAGATTATTTTCGTTTTTCTTTTATTCCATTTCAGACTCGATCTTGACTGTTAGAAAATTTTTCAAACCTTTGGTTAATGCTTGTGCCATTGTGAAATACTAATCTAAGGACACTGCCGCTAGAATAAAGTGTCCCAAAATGGTGTGAAATGACATGATGCATGCAGCAAAGACAACAACAAAAGAAACTAAGTTAGTAATGTATGAAAGACAAGAAATAAATCTGAGAATAAAAATACTAAGGGCATTGTCATGCCTTAAGGCAAGCATGGAAAAAAATGTTGGTATAATCCATTTGCCCATGAAACCTAGATTTATGAGGATAACATACCAACATGTTTAAAATATAAGAGTCCTTTATGGATAAATATGAATGCTTAAACTAGTGACAACTGGTTCATCACCACACAATTGCAAGCTAATGTTAAGCCATTGATCAGACAATATGACTACTTGTTTAGGTATTTGCTCCTATCGAGGCAGCATGAGGTCTCTTAGGCTGCTAGGTACTAGTTTATCATCATCTAGTGATTGATGGACTCTAAACCGTTGATTAGGTAGCATAACGACTTAACTAAGTAAGATTAATTCCTTCAAAGGTGACAATAACTTGAAAGTTATGCCAAGTGACAATATTCGAATATTATCTTAAAGGAAAAAGGCATTAGACGCCAATTGAATAGCATAACAATATGCCTTGATAGTATTATTATAGTGGATGACTGATCTAGGGTGGAAGAGATGGCATTGGTGATGAGGTTCATTTATCATCACTTATGCAACAAAAAAATGATAAGAAAAAGTATGTAGGTAAGAAGTGTTTCCTTGAGTGTCTTATTTTTGGGGTCGACCTAGCAGCAATTCGTTATGGCTAAACCAGGTTTGGCTACTATAGCTAGCTATGTGGGGTTAAGTTGACTCTAAAAGGGTTCCCAATTTACTTCTTCGTTTGGTAGGGATAGCCTAGGCACCTGATCTTGGGCTCATTGTAGGCCTTGTAGAACAGGTTTGATTCAGATGGATGTATTTTGCTATACCCATATAGATAAAAAGGATACCATGAAGGCATGGGTACTTTACACTCTAAAAGATATTACTAGCCCATGAGTAAAAATAGATACCATGGAGGATAATTAGCTCACTTTTACCTAATAAAGGTGATATTCTCTCCCAAAGAAAATAATAATCGAGAGTCTAATAAGACATGAATGCACAGTGTGTTGGAGAAACAATTAAACCATTTTGCTTACTCCTTACCATTTTAAAGGTACTATCATATTCGTTCTCTCCTTTTTCTGAAGAGGGCAAGAGAGAACCTTAGCAATGACGAGAAGTGCCAAAACATAAAGAATGATGTGCAAAGTAGATAAATAAGGGGTGTTACTAATAAATAATGACTAAAATCAATAGAAACTGAGAATCATGATA
>JBBYHO010506983.1:9967-33467 GCA_038382025.1 Adansonia gregorii | reverse complement strand
TAGTAATGACATAAACAACATTTGGTCATGTTACAATAGGTATCAAGCGTGATAAATCAAAGTGCTGAGATGAAGCAAAAATTTAAAAGCAAAAATACAAGCTGGCTGAATGGAAATGGTGCAAGACATGATTTTCTAGCTACTAAAATAACATAACAACTTATTAAACACACAACGATATCAAACAAGCTTAAAGAAATGCATGAATCCTACAAGATTCATGGTTATCATTCAAAGGGCTTGCTAAAACGGCATGAAGAAACAAAATTAAGAAAGGCAAAAGATGTAAAAGAAAAGGTGAAGGAAATACACCATAAAAAGAACCTTGAAGCTTGCTTAATCTCCCTGTCAACATGACACCTTATTTATGTTTTGGTTGTTTTTAATTTTCCTTATTTTCCAATTGCTGTGAATTTTTTTGTTGCTAAAAATATTTTTCCAGGGCTAGCAACTAAAATGAAGAAAAATTTTCATGAAAGCCAACCTTTAGGTTTTATAAAAGGCGATTTGGCCAACACCATGCTAGGGCAAAAGAGGCATTTTTGTCCTTTAGTTATAAAAAAAATGGGTTATTGGATACTAAAGTGTGCTTTTAATTTTTAATTGGTCCAATTACTAATACTTAAGAGCCAACTAACCACCAAAGTTCCATAGTACCCTTGAATATCACTTCTTGCCATGAAATACCCTACCATCAAGCTAATTAGGTCTTTAAAAAACATTAATCCAACACAATAGGCCAAAAATTAATTCAAATAATGGATATATTGAATTAAAATAATTTTAATAAGGCCTAGTAATAATTTTAAATATTTTAAAAGAAAATCTAATACAATTAAATAAAAAAAGCCTATATACAAATTAAATATATACGTGGTATGTATTTTACTTACTGTATATTTTTTATAAGACTTGGTCTTAAATTAAATAATTTATAACCTAATATAATTAAATAAAATAGGCCTAAATAAACTAATTAAATATGCACATGGGCTCTATTTCATCTAATACATATTTTTTATAACACTTGGTCTTAAATTAAATAATTTATGACCCTATATAATTAAATAAAATAGGCCTAAGTAAACTAATCAAATATGCGTGTAGGCTCTATTTTATCTAATGGACATGTTTTTATTAGGCTTGGTCTTAAATTAAATAATTCATGACCTTATCTTAGCTATGAACGATACGGATTAAACAAGAGGTTGTACAAATGACCCAATGGTTCCTTGGACAATGGCTTTTAATGTTTCGAAAGTTGGATTGGACAAAATAGGATGTCTACAAAGAGAATGAGTTTATAGTGCCCAATCATGAAAAGAATTGAGATTATTATGAGAATTTATTTTTACTCATTTGAGGAACAAACTTTGATTCATTAGATAACATTGAAAAGAAAAGCTTTTTCCCATGAAAATAAAGCATCAATGTCATGTATACAAGGAAGAAAATATGTTTCTGGAGTCCAATCATGAAAAAAATTAAGATTATGACTAGAATCCTTGTTTAGCTCATTTATGGGATGAACTTTGATTCTTTGGAAAATGTTGAAAAGAAAAGCTTTTCCTGCAAAACCAAAGCACCAAATCATGCATGACAATGGAGAAAACATGTTTATGGTGCCTAATCACGAAAAGAATGGAGATTATTACAAAATCCATGTTTGTCTCAATTGAGGGATGAACTTTGATTCTTTGGACAACATCAGAAAGAAAAACTTTTCCTGTGAAACCAAAGCATAAATGCTATGCATAACAATGAAAAAAATGTGTTGGTGGTACCTTAATCATGAAAAGAATAAAGATTATTACGAGAATCGACATTTTTCTTGTTTGAGGGATGAACTTTAATTCTTCAAGAAATAATGCGAATAAAAGCTTTTCTTATGAAATCAAAGCATCAATGTAGTGTATGACAATGAAGAAAACATGTTTGTGATGCCCAATTATGAAAAGATTGAAGATTATTATGAGAATGCATGTTTATTTCATTTCAGGGATAAACTTTAATTCTTTAGAAAACATTAGAAAAAAAAATACTTTTCCTATAAAACTAAAGCATCAATGTCATAGAACAAAATAAGGAGAATGTGTTTATGATGTCCAATCATGAGAAAAATGAAGATTATTACGAGAATCCTTGCTTGACTCATTTGTAAGATGAACATTGATTATTTGGAAAATGCTAGAAAAAACTTTCTCTTACAAAAAAATTCACCAATGTCATGCATGAGAATAAGGAAAAAGTGTTTGTAGTGCACAATCATAAAGAGGTTGGAGATTACTTTGAGAATTAATGTTTAACTCATTTATGGGATGAATTTTGATTTTCTCGAAAATGATGGGAATAAAAGCTTTACTTGTAAAACCAAAACATCAAAGTAATGTATGACAATGAAAGGAACGTGTTTGTGGTGCCTAATCATGAAAAAAATAGATCTTATTATAAGAATCTATTTCTATTTCATTTAAATTATGAAATTTGATTCTTTGGAGAACATCAAAATAAAGTGTTTCTTTTGAACCAAAGAATCAATGCTATGCATGATAATGAAGAGAACATGTTAGTGGTGCCCAATCATGAGAAAAATGGAGATTATTATAAAAATCCTGGTTTGACTCCTTGTTAGACAAGCTTTGATGCTTTAGAAAACATTGGAAAGAAAAACTTTTCCTGCAAAACCAAAGCATCAATATCATGATGACAATGGAGAGAACGTGCTTATGGTTCCCAATCACGAAAAAAATTAGAGATTATTACAAGAATCGATGTTGTGTCATTTAAGGGACTAACTTTGATTCTTCAAAAAATGTTGGAAAGAAAAACTTTTCTTGCAAAACCAAAGCATCAATGTCAATCATGAAATAAGGAGAATGTGTTTGTGGCTCTAATCACAAAGAGAATGGAGATTATTACGAGAATCAATATTTATCTTGTTTAAGGGCAAACTTTAATATTTTGGAAAATGATGGAAAAAAGGTTTCCCTATAAAACTAAAACTTCGTTTAAGGGCGAATCCAAAGCATCAATATAAAATGTGTTTATCATGCTAACCATGAAAATAATGGAGATTATTACGAGAAACCATGTTTATTCATTTAAGGGATGAACACTGATTCTTTGGAAAATGTTGGAAAAAAACTTTTCCTACAGAACCAAACATCAATGTCATGCTTGGCAATAAGGAGAATATGTTTATGGCATCCAATCATGAAAAAAAATGAAAATTATTATGAGAATCCTTGATTGACTCACTTATAGGATGAACTTTGATTATTAGGAAAATGTTCAAAGGAAAAGTTTTTCTTATGAAACCTAAGCATCAATGTCATGCATGATAATAAGGAGAACGTGTTTGTGGTGCACAATTATGAAAAAATTGGAGATTATTATGAGAATTAATGTTTTATTCATTTGTAGGATGAACTTTGATTCATCAAAAAATGGTCAAAACAAAAGCTCTTCATGCGAAACCAAAGCATCGATATAGTGTATGACAATGAAAAAAATGTGTTGGTGGTGCTCAATCATGAATTAGAGGTAATTACAAGAATCCTTGTTTGTTTCATTTAGGGGATAAACTTTGATTTTTTGGAAAACATTGGAAAGAAAAGCTTTTCTTGTAAAAACAAAGCATTAAGTCATGCATGAAAGTGGAGAAAATGTGCTTTTGGTGCCTAATAATGAAAAAATGAAAATTATTATAAGAATCCTTGTTTGACTTATTTATGGGATAAACTTTAATTTTTTGGAAAATGTTAGAAAAAAATTTTTCTTACAAAACCAAAGCATTAATTTGATGCATGATAATAAGGAGGACATATGTTTCATGCCCAATCATAAAAAGAATGGAGATTGTTGTGAGAATCCATGTTTGTCTCAATTGAGGGATAACCTTTGAATTTTTGGAAACATTGGAAAGCAATGCTTTTGTTGTGAAAAATTTTAACACCATTCTAGATCTTTAGACCAAATACATGAAGAAGCAAATGGAGTTTAGGTGGACTAAGGCTGCATAGTGAAGTTTTGACATGATTAGAAAGAAGTTAGGTTTGGCTCCCATACTAGCATTACTTAATTTTAATAAAAACCTTTGATATAGAGTGTGATGCATTAGAAATTAGGATTGGGGATATTTTTACGCAAGATGGGCATCCCATTGCCTTCTTCAATGAGAAGTTGAGTGGTTCTTATTTTAATTACTTAACCTATATAAAGAGTTTTATACACTTATTATGGCACTAAAAACTTAACAACATTGCTTACTCTTTAAAGAGTTTGTAATTTATATGGATCATAAGTATTGAAACATTTAAAAGGGTAAATCAAGCTGAATAAAACACATGCCATATGGGTGGAGTCCTTGGAAACGTTTCCTTATGCAATCGAGTACACGAAAGGGAATGTCAACATTATAGTTGATGCACTTTCACAACTTATAAGCTTAATACAAGATTAATGGGTTTGATTTGATGATAGAGTTATACAAAGAGGACCCAGTACTTTGCTAAGATCTATTAGGAGTGCACAAAGAAGACATAAAGGATTTCTCTTCAAGTTTAGCCACTTATGCATTCATTTTGGTTCAACGTGTGAGTTTTTGGTACCTGAAACTCATAGTCGAAGTCTTCGTGGATATTTTGGTGGAAAAAAGACATTAAAAGCATTGAAAGCATACTTCTATTGGTTAATAATGAACCGAGACTAAGAAGATGGCATAAGGGTTACACATGTCTTTGTCCATACCAGAATATCCTTAGGAACATGTAACCCTGGATTTTGTTTTAGGTTTACCTAAAACACCATGAGAAAATAATCTAGTAATAGTAGTAGTGGATCATTTTTTGAAGGTGTCACATTTCTTTCCATGCCACAAAATTGATGATACAAGCATGTAACTGATTTTTTCTTTAAGAAAATAATTTGATTGCATGGGATTCTAAGAGCATTGTTTCTAATCGTGATGCTAAGTTTTTAAGCTATATTCGAAAGACTTCGAGGAAAAAGCTTGGAACCAAGTTATTTAGTATAAGTTGTCATCCACATACTTATAGGCAAATCGAGGTGGTGAATAAAACACTTTCAGGTTTGCTTAGAATGATGGTGAACAAGAATTTAAAGAATTATGATAAACGCTAATCATATGTAGAGCTCGCTTATAATCATAGTGTACATGAAGCTACTAACCATTCTCCTTTCGAAGTGGTCTATGGTTTCAACCTAACTACACCTCTTGATTTAGCACCAATACCAATTAGCAAGAAGAATTGTATAGACGTAAATGGTGAAGTATTTGTTAGAAAACAAATCGAGAAGAAGAGTAAAGCTTATGTAAGATCGGTAAACAAAAGGAGAAAGCTTGTAGTGGATCATTTTTTGAAGATGCTACACTTTATTCCATACCATAAAACTGGCAATGCAAGCATGTTATTGATTTATTCTTCAAAGAAATAGTTTGGTTGCATAGAATTCTAAGAGCATTATTTCTAATCATGATGCTAAGTTTCCAAGCTATATGTGCAAGACTTGTAGAAGAAGCTTGGAACCAAGTTATTATTTAGCATAGCTTGTCATCCAAAAACTTATAAGTAAACTATGGTGGTGAATAGAACACTTTTAGCTTTGCTTAGGACGATGGTCAACAAGAATCTAAAAAATTATGATGAGTGCTTGGCATATATAGAGTTTGGCTACTATCAAAGTGTACACAAAGCCTAAGCATTCTTCTTTTGAGTTAGTCTATGGTTTCAACTGAACTACACCTTTTGATTTAGCACCAATACTAATTAGCGAGAAAAGTTGTATAGATGGAGCTAAAAAGGCTCAAATGGTGAAGAATTTGCATAAGAAAGTTAGAGAATAGATTGAGAAGAAAAAAGCTTAGGTGGATTCATCTTTGTAAGGAAGTTTTTCTTAACTAAAAAAAGTCCAAGCTGATGCTATAAGCTATTATCCTTTTAGGGTCATTGAGAAGTTAAATAACAATTCTTATAAGCTTGACTTACCTAAAAAATACAATGTGAGCACCATGTTCAATGTTCAACATCTTACACCTTATTTGGAGGACACCTCAGATGATGGAGATATAGTGAATTTGAGGGTAAAACCTTTTTAACAAAAAGGAGATAATGTGTCACATCATGGCCTAAATGAAAAGTTTAAGTATATGGGCCAAGGGCTAAAAGTGTCAACTTATTATGTTATGTGTTCGATAAGAAAGATACTTAAAGATTTTAGAAGTCTTTTTGAGCAAGAAAGCGAGTAGCATCCAAATTAGGAAGTTTCAGTGTACATATTGTTATTTAATCCCTAAGGTTTTTTATTTCCCTTTTTAGAAATGTTTTAATTCCTTAACTTGTAAGGAATTAATTCCATTGACTATTTTATTTTCTTTATGAGCAAGCAATATCTTAATTAATTATTTAGGATTTGGACTTTTCATGTAAAGGCCTTTGGCCAAATGTTTTACTATAAGTAGGGGACCTTATGCTTGTTTTTGAGTCATTTTAAGTTAATCAATAAAGCTGTTGCCTATTTTCAGTTCTTTTCCTCTTATCCAAGTCTTTTGGTGGTGAGTTTATGAGACTTATCTTTTAGGTTTTATATCCTTAAAAAATGGCGTCCAGTCTTTGTATTAATTATGGTGAGGATTTTTATCAATAAATCAAGGTTGATTCATTCCATCTTTTCAACTTTTAGATTTTAGATCTTTTATTTTTTCCTTTTATTTTTGTGTTGAACCATTAGAGATATATTTCCATTTCCATTATGATAAAGCTCATCAAAATCCATATTTGCCTTATTTAAAGGATGACGTTGATTTTTTTGAAAATAATGGAAAAAAATGGTTATCTGGCAAAACAAAAGCATTAATGTATTGCATGACGAGGAGAGTGTATTTATGATGCCTGATCATGAGAGAATGGAGATTATTACAAGAGTCAATGTTTGACTTGGTTATAGCAAGAATTTTGATTCTTTAGAAAATGGTAGAAATAAAAGTTTTTTTTCAAAACTAAAGCATCGGTTTAGTGTATGAGAATGAAAAGAACCTGTTTATGGTGCTTAATCATGAAAAGAATAGAGATTATTATAAGAATCCATGTCTATCTCACTTAAGGGACAAACTTTGATTCTTTTAAAAATGTTGGAAAGAAAAGCTTTTCTTGTGAAACCAATGCATCAAGGAAAGAAATGATTCTTTTACAAAGCCAAAGTATTAACGATATGCATGAGAATGAGGAAAACCTGCTTGTGGTGCCCAATCATGAAATGAATAGAGATTATTACGACAATCTATGTTTTTTTGATTTAAGGGATAAACTCCTTGGAAAACTTTGGAAGGAAAAGAATTGCTGGCAAAACCAAAGCATTAATGCCGTGAATGATAATAAGGAGAATGTGTTTATGATACCGAATCACGGTAAGAAAGGGGATTATTATAAGAATCCAAATTTCTTTCATTTTAGGGATGAACTTTGATTCTTAGGAAAATAGTAGAAAAAAAGATTTTTCTTGCAAAAGAAAGCATTAATGTCCTGTATGGCAATGAAGAGAATGTGTTTATAGTACCCAATCATGAAAAGAATGAAGATTAATATGAGAATCCATGTTTGTCTTATTTTAGGGATAAACTTTGATTTTTAGAAAACATTGGAAAAAATATTTTCCTGCAAAACCAAAGTCATCAGTGTCATGCATGATAATAACGTGAATGTGTTTGTCATTCCTAATCATGAAAAGAATGGAGATTATTACAAGAATCCAAGTTTGTCTTATTTTAGGGATAAACTTTGATTCTTAGGAAAATGGTGGAAAGAAAAGTTTATCTTATGAAACCAAAGCATCATTATCATGCATGACAATGAATAGAATGTGTTTGTGGTGCCTAGTCATACGAAGAATGGAGATTATTATGAGAATCAAAGTTTGTCTCATTAGTGGAACAAAATTTGGTTCATTGGAAAATGGTGGAAGAAAAGCTTATTTTACGAAACCAAAGCATTAATATTGCGTATGACAATGAGCAAAATTCATTTATAGTACCCAATAATGAAGAGAATGGAGATTATTATTAGAATCAGTGTTTGATGTATTTGTAGGATGAGCTTTCATTCTTTGGAATACCGTGGAAACAAAATCTTTTCTTGTGAAGCCAAATCATAAATGTAGAGTATGACAATGAGGAATACATGATTGGCATGCCTAATAATGAAAAGAATAGAGATTATTATGAAAATACATGTTTGTCTTACTTGAGGGTTAAACTTTGATTCTTTAGAAACATTGGAAAAAAGTTTTTCTTGCATAACAAAGGCATCAATGTCGTGCATCAATGGAGAAAATATTTTTGCAGTGACTTATTATGGAAAAAAACAGAGATTTATTGTTAGAATCCTTGTTTGACTCGTTTATAGGATAAACTTTGATTCTTTGGCAAACATTGGAAAGGATAGCATTTCTTGCAATGCGAAAGCAACAATATCATGCATGATAATAAGGAGAACATGCCTGTGGTGCTAAATCATGAAGAAAATAAAAATTCTTATGAGAATCCATGTTTATCACATTTGAAGGATGAACTTTAATTCTTTGAAAAAGGCTTAAATGAAAAGCTTTTTATGTGAAACTAAAGCATCAATTCATGCATGCCAATGAGTAGAATGTGTTTATGGTGCCTATCATGAGGAGAATAGAGATTATTATGAGAATCAACATTATCATATTTGAAGGTCGAACTTTGATTTTCTGAAAAATCATGGAAATAAAAATTTCTAGCAAAACGAAAGCATTAATGTAGTATATGATAATGAAAAGAATGTGTTTATGCTGCCTAATCATGAAAAAAATAGACATTATAATAAGAATCCATGTTTGTCTCATTTAAAGGATAAACCTTTGTTCTTTGGATATTATTAGAAAGAAAAGCTTTTCTTGTAAAACCAAACCATCAATGTCATGCATGACAATGAGGAGAAAATGTTTGTAGTGTCTAATCATAAAAAAAATGGAGATTACTATAAGAATCCTTGTTTGACTCATTTCTAAGATGAACTATGATTCGTTGGAAAACACGTAAAGAAAAGCTTTTCTTGCAAAACCAAAGCATGAATATCATGTATGACAATGAAGAGAATGTGTTTATGGTGTCCAATGATGAAAAAAATGAGATTTTAATGGAAATCCATGGTTGTCTCATTTGAAGGACAAACTTTGATTCTTTTTGAAAACGTTGGAAAGAAAAGCTTTTCTTACAAGACCAAAGTGTCAATGCAATGTATGACAATGAGAAAAATGTGTTTATGGTGTGTAATCACAAAAAAATGGAGATTGTTATGAAAAATCCATATTTGTCTTATTAAAGGCATGAACTTTGATTCTTTGGAAAATGTTGGAAACAAAAGATTTTCTTACAAAACTAAGGCATTGATATCATGAAAGATAATGGAAAGAATGTGTTTGTGGTGCCTAACTATGAAAGAAATGGATATTATTACGAGAATCCTTGTTTTACTCATTTATGGGATAAACTTTGATTATTTGAAATATGGTAGAAAGAAAAGCTTTTTCTATAAAACAAAGCATCAATATCATGCATAACAATGAAGAGAACATGTTTACGGTGCCAAATCATGAAAGGCATGGAGATTATTGCAGGAATCGATGTTTGTCTCATTTGGAGGATAAACTTTTGTGCATTGAAAAACGTTGGAAAGAAATGTTTTTCTTGTAAAACTAAAGTGTTATTGGCGTGCGTGACACTAAATGGAACATGTTTATGGTGTCTAATCATAGAAAAATGGCAATTATTAGAAGAATACATGTTTGTCTTATTTAAGGGATAAACTTTGATACTTTGGATACTAGTGGAAAGAAAAGTTTTTCCTATAAAACCAAAGCATCAATGTCATGCATGACAATGACACAAACATGTTGAGGGTGTCCAATCACAAAAAATAGAGGCTATTATGAGAATCCTTGTTTGAATCATTTATGGGACAAACTTTGATTCTCTAGTAATCTTTGGAAACAAACCTTTTATTATGAAACCAAAGCATTAATATCAAGCATGACAATGAAGAGGATGTGTTTTTGGTAACTAATTATAAGAAGTATGGAGACTATTACAAGAATCCATGTTTGTGTCATTTGAGTGATGGACTTTGATTCTTTTAAGATATTGGAAAGAAAAGCTTCTCTTGTGAAGCCAAAGCATCAACATAGTGTATGAAAATAAGGAAAACGTGTTTATGGTGCCCAATCATGAAAAGAATGGAGATTATTATGAGAATCCATATTTGTCCATTTAAGGAATGAACTTTGATTCTTTGGAGAATGCTAGAGAGAAAAGCTTTTCTTACAAAACTAAAGCATCAATGCCATGTATGGCATTGGCTAGGAGAATGTGTATATGGTATCCAATCATAAAAAAATGGAGATTATTATGAGAATCCTTGTTTGACTCATTTATAGGACAAACTTTGATTCTTTGGAAAATGTTGGAAAGAAAAGCTTTTCTTGCAAAATCTAAGCATCAACATCATGCATGACAACAAGGAAAAAATGTTTGTAGTGTCAAATCATGAAAAGAATGGAATTATTATGAGAATCCATGTTTGTCTCATATGAAGGACAAACTTTGATTCCTTCAAAAATGTTCGAAAGAAGTGCTTTTCTTTTGAAACTAAAGTATCAACATCAGGCATGACAATAAAGAGAATATGTTTGTGGTGCCCTATCATGAAAAGAATGGATTATTACGAGAATCTATGTTTGTTATATTTAAAGGATAAGCTCTAATTCTTTGGATACCATTGGAAAGAAAAGCTTTTCCTGTGAAAATAAGACATCAATCTCATGCATGATAATTGGCAGAACATGACTATTATGTCCAATCATGAAAAAAAAAGATTATTATGAGAATCCCTATTTGACTCATTTCTTGGATGAACTTTGATTCTTTGGAAAACATTGGAAAAAAAGATTTTCTTGCAAAACCAAAGCATTAATATCATGCATGACAATGAAGATAACATGAAAACCAAAGCATTAATATCATGCATGACAGTGAAGATAACATGTTTTTGGTGCCCAATCACGAGAAAAATGAAGATTATTACGAGAATCCTTATTTATCCTATTTGAGGGATGAGCTTTGATTGTTTCAAAACATTACAAAGAAAAGTTTTTCTTGCAAAACCGATGAATCAATATAGTGTATGACAATAAGGAGAACGTGTTTGTGATGCCTAATCATGAAAAGAATGGATATTATTGTGAAAATCCATGTTTGACTTATTTATGGGATAAACTTTAATTGTTTGGAAAACATGGGAAAAAAAGCTTTTCTTGAAAAACTAAGGCATGAATATTGCACATGACAATGAAAAGAATGTGTTTCTGGCACCTAATCATGAAAAAATGGAAATTACTATGAAAATCCTTATTATATCTATGTTTGTCGCATTTGAGGGATAAACTTTGATTATTTGGAAACTGTTAGAAAGAAAAGCTTTTCATGCAAAACAAGCATCAATGTTAAGCATATTAATGAGGAGAAAAAGTTTATGGTGTCCAGTCATGAAAAAATGAAGATTATTATTAGAATTCTTTTTTGATTCTTTGCAAACTATTAGAAGAAAAAGCTTTATATGCAAAGCCAAAGCATTAATAAGATGCATGATAATGAAGATAAAGTGTTTATAATGCCAATGATGAAAGGAAAGGATATCATTATAAGAATCCATATTGTCTTATTTAAGGGCGAGCTTTGATTTTTTTCAAAAATATTAGAAAAAAAGCTTTTTTCACAAAATCAAAGCATCAAACTCATGTATGACAATGAAGCAAATGTGTTTATGGTGCTCAATCATGAAAATAATGGAGATTATTACAAGAATCCATGTTTGTCTCATTTAAGGGATAAACTTTGATTCTTTGGAAAATGATGGAAAAAAAGCTTTTCCTAAAATTCTAAAGCATCAATGTCATGCATGACAATGAAGAGAATGTGTTTATGGTGCCCAACCACGAGAAAAATGGAGATAATTATGAGAATCCTTGTTTAACTTATTTGTGGGATAAAACTTTAATTCCTTGGAAAACGTTGGAAAGGAAAGCTTTTTTTGCAAAACCAAAGCATCAATTTCATGTCGATTATTATAAAAATCCATTTTTGTCTCGTTTGAGAGACAAGCTTTGATTCTTTGAAAAATATTAAGAAGAAATGCTTTTTTTGCAGAACTAAAGCATCAATATCATGCATGATAATAAGGAAAACATCAATAATGAAAAGAATGCAGATTATTATGAGAATCCATATTTATATTATTTGAAGGACGAGCTTTGATTTTTTGAATATAGTTGGAAAAAAAGCTTTTTCTACAAAATGCATCAAATACCTTACATGACAACGAGAAGGATGTGTTTATGGTGTCTAATGATAAAAAAAATGGTGATAATTGCGAGAATCCTTATTTGACTCTTTTTTGGATGAACTTTGACTTTTTGGAAAACATTGGGAAGAGAAGTTTTTCTTCTAAAACCATAGCATCAATATTGTGCATGACAATGAAGAGAATATGTTTTTGGTGCCCAATCATGAGAAGGATTAGATTATTATAAGAATCCATGTTTGTCTCATTTAAGGGATGGACTTTGATTCTTTCAAAACATTCGAAAGAAAAGCTTTTTTCAAAACCAATGCATCATTATGGAGTATGACAACGAAGAGAATGTGTTTATGGTACCTAATCATGAAAAAAATTAAGATTATTATCTGAATCCATGTTTAACCCATTTAATGATGAACTTTGATTTTTTGGAAAATGTTGGAAAGAACAACTTTTCTCGCGAAACGAAAGTGTTAATGTCGTGCATGATAATGAAAAGAATGTGTTTGTGCTGCCCAATTATGAAAAACCAACAAATTATTATGAGAATTCTTGTGGTATCCATGTTTGCCTTATTTGAGTGATAAACTTTGATTCTTTGTAAAACATTGGAAGGAAAAGCTTATCATGCAAACCAAAGCATCAATGTCATGTGTGTCAACAAGGGGAACATGTTTGTGTTATCCAGTTGCAAAAAAATAAAGATTATTGTGAGAATTCGTGTTTAACTCATTTGTGGGATAAACCTTGATTCTTTGGAAAACATTAGAAAAAAACCTTTTCTTGCAAAATCAAAGCATCAATATCATGCACGATAATGAAAAAAATATGTTTATGGTGCCCACTGATGAAAAAAAAGTGATTATCAATCTTTTGAGGGCAAACTTTGATTGCTTTAAAAATGTTGGAAAAAAAGCTTTTGTTGCGAAACCCAAATATCAATGTATTGTATGACAATGACAAGAACTTGTTCGTGGAGCCCAATCACAAAAAGAATGGAGAATATCATAAGTATCCTTGTTTATCTCATTTGAGAGATGAACGTTGATTCTTTAAAAAATGTTAGAAAGAAAAGCTTTTCTTGAAAAGCTAAAGCATCAATGTCGTGCATGACAATGAAAATAATGTGTTTATGGTGCCCAATCATGAAAGAAGTGGAGATTATTATGATAATCCTTATTTGACTCATTTGTGGGATGAGCTTTGATTCTTTCGAAAATGTTGAAATGAAAAGCTTTTCATGCAAAACCAAAGCATCAACAACATGCATGTCAATGAAAAAAACATGTTTATGATGCCTAATGATGAAAGGAAGGGGGATTATAATGACAATCTATGTTGTCTCATTTGAGGGTGACTTTGATTCTTTCAAAATTGTTGGGAACAAAAGCTTTTGTTGCAAAATTAAAGCATTAATATAGTGTATGACAATGAGGAGAACGTGTTTATGGTGTCCAATCATGAAAAAAATGGAGATTATTACAAGAATCCTTGTTCAACACATTTATGGGAGAAACTTTAATTTTTTTGAAAATGTTCGAATGAAATGCTTTTTATGCAAAACCAAAGCCTTAATGTAGTGTATGACAATGAAGATAATGTGTTTATGGTGCCCAATCATAAAAGGAATAGAGATTATTACAAGAATCTATTTTTGTCTTATTTGAGGGATAACTTTGATTCATTGAAAAACATTAGAAAGAAAAGCTTTTCTTACTTCATGAAAGCATTAATGTTGTGCATCAGAATAAGGAGAATGTGTTTGTGGTGCCTTAATCATGAAAAAAATGGAGACTGTTATAAGAATCCTTATTTGATTCATTTGTAAGATGAACTTTAATAATTTGCAAAATATTAAGTGAAAAGCTTTTCTTGCAAAACAAAGCATCAATATCATGCATGATAATGTAAAGAACTTGTTTTTGGTGCCAAATCATAGAAAGAATGGAGATTATTATTGAAATCTATGTTTGTCTCATTTAAGGTACGGACTTTGATTCTTTGAAAAATGTTGGAAAGAAATGCTTTTTTTGCACAACTAAAGCATAATGTCATGCATGAGAATGATAAGAATGTGCTTGTGGTGTCTAATCATGAAAAAATGAAGATTATTATGAGAATCTATCTTTGACTTATTTGTGGGACTAACTTTGATTCTTTGGAAATCATTGGAAAGGAAACCTTTTCTTAACAAAGCGACGACATCAATATCTTTCATGGTAATAAAAAGAATTGTTTATAGTGCCCAATCATGAAAAGATAGAGTTGTTATACAAATCCAAGTTTTTTTTATTTGAGGGAGAACTTTGATTCTTTTAAAAATGTTGGAAAGAAAAGCTTTTGTTATGAAAGAAAAATGTAAATATAATTTATGGTAGTGAAAAGAATGCGTTTGTACTACTCAATCATGAAAAGTACGGAGATTGTCACTAGAATCCATGTTTGTCTCTTTTAAGGGATAAACTTTGATTCTTTGGAAAATTATGGAAATAAAAGCTTTTTTTGCAAAGCCAAAGTATCAATGAAGTGTATTATGCTAGAGAAAATGTGTTTCTACTGCCTAATCAGAAAAAGATAGGAGATTATTATAAGAATCTATGTTTGTTTCTTTTGAGGGATAAACTTTTATACTTTGGATAACATTGGGAAAAAAAGCTTTTCTTGTGAAACCAAAGTAGTAATATCATGCAAGATAATGAGAAAAACATGTTTGATTTGTCCAATTATAAAAAAAATGGAGATTATTATAAGAATACTTGTTTGGCTTATTTGCGAGATGAACTTTTATTCTTTGAAAAATGGCAAAAATAAAAGCTTTTCTTGCAAAATGAAACCATCAATGTAGTGTATTATAATGGAAAAAATGTGTTTATGCTACCCAATTATGAAAAGATACAAGCTTATTGTGGAATCAATGTTTATCTTGTTTAAAGGATGAACTTTATTTTTTTTCAAAAGCATTAGAATGAAAAGCATTTTCTTGAGAAATCAAAGCATCAATGTAGTGTATAACAACAAGGAGAATGTGTTTGTGGTGCCCAAAAATAGAGATTATTATGAGAATCCATGCTTTTCTTATTTGAGGGACAATAACATTTGAAAGAAAAGCCTTTATTGCAAGACCAAATGCATCAATGTCATGCATGATAGTGAGGGGAACGTGTTAGGGTGTCAAATCATGAAAAAATGGAGATTATTATGAGAATCCTGTTTTGTCATTTATAGGATCAACTTTGATTCTTTGGAAAACGTTGGAAAGAAAAGATTTTCTTTCAAAACCAAGGGATCAATATCATGCATGACAACGAGAAAAATGTGTACGTGGTGCCAAATCAAGAAAGCTATGGAGATTATCATAAGAATATATGTTTGTCTCACTTGTGGGATGAACTTTGATTCCTTGGAAAACATTTGAAGGAAATGTTTTCCCTTTAAAACTAAAGTATCAATGTCATGCATAACAATGAGGAAAATGTGTTTGTGGCACCCAATCATGGAATGAATGGAGATGATTATAAGAACCCATGTTTGTCTCATTTGAGGGATGAGATTTGATTACGTGGAAAACATTGCAAAGAAAATCTTTTCCTATAAAACCAAAGCATCAATACCATGCACGATAATAAGGAGAACATGTTTTGGTGCTAAATCATGAAATGAATGAAGATTATCACAAGAATCCATGTTTGTTTTATTTAAGGGATGAACTTTAGTTTTGTAAAAAATGTTGGAAAGAAATGCTTTTCTTGCAAACAATATTTTCTTTCAAACATTTTCCAAAAAATCAAAGTTTGTCCAATAAATAAGTTAAACAAGGATTCTCCTAATAATCTCCTTTTTTTTCATGATTGGACACCGTAAACATGTTCTCCTTCTTGTCATGCATGGCATTGATTCTTTGGTTTCACAGGGAAAGCTTTTTTTTCCAATGTTATTCAAAGAATCAAAGTTTATCCCTTAAATGAAACAACACATGGATTGTCATTATAATCTCTATTTTGTTCTTAATTGAGCACCACAGGCACTTTATCTTCATTATCATGCACTACATTCATGCTTTGATTTCACAAAAAAAGCTTTTACTTCCATTATTTTCCAAAGAATCAAAGTTCATCCTTCAAATGAGATAAACATTGAGTCTCGTAGCAATATCCATTCTCTTTGTGATTGGCCGCCATAAACACGTTCTCCTTATTGTCATGCATGACATTAATGCTTTGATTTTGCAAGGTAATTTTTTCTATCCATTTTTTGAAGAATCAAAGTTTATCCCTTAAATGAGATAAACGTGGACTCTTATGGTAATCTTCATTCTTTTGGTGCCACAAGAATGTTTTCTTGGTTATCATACACTACATTGATGCTGTAGTTTCTTAAGAAAAGCTTTTATTTCCATCGTTTTCCTAGGTATCAAAGTTCATCCCTCAAATAAGACAATATTGGATTCTCCTAGTAATTTCCAGTCTTTTATAATAGGGCACCACAAACACATTCTCTTCATAGTCAAACATCAGAACGACACTTTGGTTTCGTAAGAAAAGGTTTCCTTTCTAATGGTTTCCAAACAATCAAAGTTCATCCCAAAAATGAGACAAACATGGATTCCTATAATAATCTCTATTTTTTCCATGATTGGGCACTATAAAATGTTCTTTTCATTGTCATGCATGATATTAATGCTTTGGTTTGCTAGAAAGCTTTTCTCGCCAAACATATTCCGAAGAATAAAAGTTCATCCCACAAATGAGTCAAATAAGGAATCTCATAATAGTCTTAATTTTTTTCATGATTAAGCCCCAAAACATGTTCTTTGCAATGTCATGTAGGATGATGATGCTTCGATTTTGTATGAAAAGCTTTTCTCTCTAACATTTTCAAAAGAATCAAAGTTTATCCTACAAATAAGTTAAACAAGGATTCTCCTAACATTCTTCATTTTTTTTGTGATTGGAGGCTACAATCATGTTCTATTTATTGTCATGCATGGCATTAACGCTTTGGTTTTGAAGGGAAAGCATTTCTTTCCACCATTTTCCAAATAATCGAAGTTCATTACATAAATCAGACAAACGCGGATTCCTACCGTAGTCTCCATTCTTTCCATGGCTTTGCACCACAAACATATTCTCTTCATTGTCATGCATGATACTAATGCCTTAGTCTTGCGACAAAAGTTTTTCTTGCCAACATTATCCAAAGAATAAAGGTTCATCCCATAAGTGAGTCAAACAAGGATTCTCTAAATTATCTCCATTTTTTTGTGATTAGACACCACAAACATGTTCCTTTCATTTTCATGCATGGTGTTGATGCTTTGATTTTACAGGAAAAGTTTTTCTTTTCAATGTTATTCAAAAAATCAAAGTTCATCTCTCAAACGAGGCAAACATGGATTCTCATAATAATCTCTAGTATTTTCATAATTGGATGCCACAAATAAATTCATTCATTGTCATACACTACAATGATGCTTTGATTTTGTAAGAAAAGCTTTTATTTTCATTGTTTCCAAAGAATCAATGTTCGTCCCTCAAATAAGACAAACATTGAATCCTATAGTAATCTCCTTACAGTTCATAATTGGTCATTGCAAACATGTTCTCCTCATTGTCATGCATGACATTGATGCTTTCACTTCGCCAGATAACTTTTTTGCACCATTTTTTAAAGAATCAAAATTCATCCCTCAAATGAGACATATGTGGATTCTCATAAAAATCTATATTCCTTTGATGCCCACAAGCATGTTCTCACGATTGGCATACATTACATTGATGCTTGGGTTTCAAAAGAAAAGCTTTTATTTCCATCATTTTCTTCGAAATCAAAGTTCAGCCCTCAAATGAGCCAAACTTGGATTCTTGTAATAATCTCCATTTTTTTTGCAATAAGGCACCACAAACACATTCTCTTCATTATCGTGCACAACATTGATGCTTTAGTTTTACAAGAAAAGCATTTCTTTCCAATGTTTTTTGAAGAATCAAAGTTCATCCATCAATTAAGACAAAGATGGGTTCCTATAATAGTCTCTACTCTTTTCGTGATCAAGCACCAAAACCTTGTTCTCATCATTGATGCTTTGGTTTCACAAGAAAGGCTTTTCTTTCCAACATTATTCACAAAATCAAAGTTCATCCCTTAAATGAGAAAAACATGGATTCATATAATAATCTCCACCGTTTATGTGATTTGGTGCCTAAACATATTCTCTTCATTATCATGCATGATATTAATGCATTGGTCTTGCAAGAAAAGCTTTTCTTCCTAACATTTTCTAAAGAATTAATTTTTTCTGTAAATGACTCAAACAAGGATTCTCATGATAAACACCATTTTTTCATGATTGGGTGTCATAAACATGTTTTCCTCATTGTCATGTAGGATTGTGATGCTTTGGTTTTGTAAGAAAAGCTTTTCCCTCTAGCTTTTTCCAAAAGACCAAAGTTTGTCCTACAAATGAGTCAAAGTAGGATTCTCTTAATAATCTCCATATTTTTGTGCTTAAAAACCACAATCACATTTTCCTTGTTGTAATGCATGGCATTGATGCTTTGGTTTCATAGGAAAAGCTTTTCTTTCCAACATTATTGAAAGTGTTAAAGTTCACCCTTCAAACAAGACAAATATGGATTCTTATAATAATCTCCATTCTTTTTATAATTGGGCACAATAAATGCACTCTCTTCATTTTCATACACTACATTAATGCTTTGGTTTCACAAGAAAAGCTTTTATTTTCATAGCTTTCCACAAAATCAAATTTTATCTCTTGAATGAGATAAACATTGATTCTTGTAGTAATCTCTATTCTCTTTATGATTGGTCACCACAAAGACATTCTTCTCATTGTCATACAAGATAAGCTTTTCTTTCCATAATTTTTTGAAATGTCAAAGTTCATCCTTTAAATGGGACAAACATGGATTCTCATAATAGTCTATATTCTTTCGGTGCCCATAAGCACCTTTTCTTCATTGTCGTACACTACATTGATGCTTTAGTTCCACAATAAAAGCTTTTATTTCTATCATTTTCCTAAGAAGCAAAGTTCATGCCTTAAATGAGACAAACTTGGATTCTCATAATAATCTCCATTCTTTTTGTGATTGGGAACCACAAACACATTCTCTTCATTGTTATGCGCAACATTGATGCTTTAGTTTTACCAGAAAAGCTTTTTTTTCCAACATCATCCAAAGAATTAAAGTTCACCACTTAAATAAGACAAACATGCATTCTCGTAATAATCTCCACTTTTTTATGATTGGGTGCCATCATTGTCATAAACTACATTAATGCTTTGGTCTTGCAAGCAAAGCTTTTTTTTCCACCGTTTTCCTAAGAATTAAAGTTTGTCTTTCAAATGAGACAAACATAGATTCTCATAATAATTTTTACTCCCATCATGATTAGGCACTGCGAATGTGTTTTTCTTATTGTCATTCAAGATATTTATGCCTTGGTTTTGCAAGAAAAGCTTTTATATCCAACATTTTCGAAAAAATCAAAGTTCATCCCATAAATAAGTCAAACAAAAATTCTTGTAATAATCTCCATTTTTTCATGATTAGACAGCAGAAACACACTCTCGTTATTGTTATGCTCAATATTCATGATTTGGTTCTGCAGGAACAACTTTTTTTTTCTAACTTTATCCAAAGGATCAAAGTTCATCCCTAAATGAGACAAACAAGGATTCCTATAATAATCTCCATTCTTTTCATGATTGGGCACCACAAAAACATTCCTTTCATTTTCATGCATGATATTAGTCCCTTGATTTTGCAAGAAAAAGTTTTTCTTTCTAATGTTTTCTTCTTATTGCATTACACAAACTAATGCTTTAATTTAGTAAAAAAATATTTCTTTCCATTATTTTCCATAGAATCAAAGACCACCCTCAAAAGAAACAATCATGGTCTAATAATAATTACCATTTTTTTCATGATTGAGTACTAAAACACATTCTCTGCATTACCATAAAAGACATTGACATTTTTATTTCACAAGGAAAGCTTTTTCTCCATTATTTTCCTAGGAATAAAAGTTTGTCCCTTAAATGAGACAAATTTGAATTCTCATAACAATTTCCATTCTTTTCATGAGTAGGCACCATAAAAATATTCTTCTCATTGTTATTCATGGCATTAATGCTTTGGTTTTGCAAGAAAAGCTTTTCTAACATTATCCACAGAATTAAACTTCTTCCCTTAAATGGGGCAAACATGGATTCTCATAATAATCAACATTTATTTTGTAATTGGGTACCACAAACATGTTCTTTTAATTGTCATACACTACATTAATGTTTTGATTTCACAAGAAATGCTTTTCTCTCTAACATTTTGCAAAAAAATTAAAGTTCGTCCCTCAAATGAGAGAAATATGGATTCCTATAATAATCACCATTCCTTTTGTGATTGGGCATTTTAAATACATTCTTTGCATTGTCATGCATGGTAGTGATGCTTTGGTTTTTCAAGAAAAGCTTTTTCCAACATTTTCAAGGAATCAAAGTTCATTTGCAATTTAGTCAAACAAGGATTCTTGCAATAATCTTTATTTTTTCTTGATTGAACATCATAAACAAATTCTCCTAATTGTCATGCATGACATCGATGCTTTGGTTTTGCAAAGCATTCATTTGCAATATCTTTCTCCTTTTCCATTTCTAGAATCATTATTTATAACAACTTTCCTATCTAGTTTTATACTTTTTCCAACTCACTTAAACAAGCATTGTGATTTTCTTCCATCTCGAAAGTTTTTTACCTTATTGGTTTTAGAGAAAATAAAAACGTAAATAAATCTCCCTTAATAACCATAGGCCTTACCAATATTCATCTTGATCCTCATGTCTAAAAATTTTAGCAAGACCCTCTTATTTTTATGAACATATAGGGATATACTATGCATGCATGAATGTATAGGATAAAATTATTAGAAATAATAATACACAACATGATAGATAAGATATGGGTGAAAACATATAGGAAATCATTGTGGAGGCATAAACCATCACAGAAGATATGTGGCTTGAAAGTTCATATTGAAACATCCATTCTTTAAGTATAATCATCTCTATAGATAGGTTACGAGTTTGATCCCTATTTAAACCTTCCTCATCATGCCATAGGTGATTACCCAACCTAATAAAACACAATAGATATAAAAACATTAAGTTTCTTAACACTCGGATAGAATAGAGACAACAAAAACTCCTTGAAAGTTTGCCTTTTAGCCCCTTGAATAGCCTCGACCATTTTTGTCAACTTAGATAATTTCTTCCTCGTTACCTAGATGTCATGTATGAATTCCTCCAATGACACTTTCTAAAACACTAATCCTATCCTCTAATTGGTTCTCTATAGTTTGCCCTTTCATATTTTAAACAAATGGGCTCTAACTTATATTATGATCCATGCATGAATACAATAATGAATGAAGCATATAGGACGCAACATAAAATTCATTTACACATGCATTATGCTCTAGATTACATGCATATGATGTCAAAACAAAGAGATAGAGTTAAGAGTCACAGATTAGTCATATATAACATACAAACACATTACCAACAATATCTAAGATATTTCAAATAGTCCTAAAAATTTTGTTCTCAAGCTTCATGGCTTACAAAATTAAAAGGACACTTTTATTTCGGTATTAAAGTTGTAACTAGACATTAAAATACTAACCTCATTGATACATGGCCTAACTTACGGCATTGATTCCTTCTAAGACACTTTTATCAAAATTAAGCTATAATGATATGTTCAATCTGATAGCATAATGTTATTTTCAAACATTCTTGAAAATATAACATACATGAAGCAAAACTTTGAGGTGTACATTCACTTCAACTAGATTTTATACTTTGGACACATTTTAGCATTAACTTGATAGCCAAACAGTGAGTTATAATAAATATAAATATAAACTCATATCAATAGGATGATAAATATCCCTAGTAATGAAGTTTGTTTGTCCACCACCTAAGATTTAGACTTGAAAAAATAGAGCAAGAGAAGGTTAGAGGCATTTCTTATTTGTACCTAATCTTCGGTGCCTCTACATTTCTAGTATGGTTAACTAAGTTTGGCTCTTATGGCTTATTATATGCATGTTTAAGATGACTTATAATGCATGCAATCCCCAAATCATTCCCTCTATCTAATAAGGACAACCAAGGCACCCGATCCTAGGCCTATTATAGGCTTGGCGGAATGGGTTCAATCCTAGTAAGTAAATTGCTCATGTTCATATCGATGAATCATGTAAATAAGAGTAATAAACCTAGGGCTTTGCCTAACCAAAGGATTGGTTATCACATGATCAGTTAATAACCCTATATATCTTAAGAAAGGTCTTATATCTCCTTCATATGGTACACAGCAGAGAGTCTAATGCATATGCTAGTGCAGTGTATGCCAAGAAAAGCTCCAAACCTTTTTTACTTCACCATTTGAGATGTATATATTAATTATTTTGCATATTTTTATAAGCCAGACTAGTATCAAGTTTTTTATTCAAGCACTGCAACAAGGTTAGTGCACATAACAGCATCATAATAATTAATCAATCAAACAATCAAACGATAAGTATTGAGGGAATTATAATTGAAAATTGACTAAAATTATGAAAAATAGAAACTCAGATAATATGCAACTAGTCTAAGGCTTGACTCTCTACTGTCCCTAGTGGAGTAGCCAAAAAGCTATCATAATATATCTAGATATGAACCTCAATATATCAAAGCAAAAAACACTTTTAATCATCGTAAGGCCCTATTTAGTCTTTCATACCGAAATACAAGAGTGACAGGCTAAAAAGTCACCATCGATTTTTTTGGCTAGGTTTGATAGGTCACCTATTAAAACCATTCACTAACTCTAAATGAATGAGTTTACAGCCTGTATATACCAATGATCTGTAAGTTAGGCTCAAAAATTAGTTATAGCAAAATACGAACTTAGTCCCTCTCATGATGCCTAGTAAATTGGTACTAACTAATCACACATATTTGAATTTGTTTTTCTTGGTTTCAATCATATATATTCAATCATAATCCCTTTTTTATTTATTCTAACTTAAACAAATAT